>JAAKEQ010000149.1:0-20248 GCA_014250555.1 Aspergillus oerlinghausenensis | reverse complement strand
TAGCTAATTTCCTTAAGGATAGTCTAGACTCTAGATAGAGTTTATTTTCTTTTATTCTTTATAAATACTAAAAGCCTGGATTTATTACCTATTTATTATATAGATTTATTACTATATTTAATTTCCTTAGGGATGGTCTTAATAAATAATAGTCCTTATAGATTAGGATAGAACTCTAAATTTTCTATAAACTTTAGTTATAAACTATTTATAACTTTATAAGATATAATAATCTAAGGTAATAGTCTATATCTAACTTAGTATTAAGGCTATATAAGTAAATTTAGGACTTTTAATAGGAAATCCCATCCTATTCTATATACTCTATGGGAATCCCATCCTATAGAGAAGTAAGTAAGGGATTCCCTAATCCTAATTACTAATAGTAGATAGGACTCCTAAGGAATAATAGGGATAATAGGATGGGATACCTATTAATATAGGAAATCCCATATTAATTTCCCATCCTATTTTTATCTTAGGATATGGGAGTCCCATCCTATTAGATAAGAATAGGAAATCCCATGGGAATCCCAAAATGGGAAGGGAAATTAATATGGGATACCCATTTCCCAAAGGGAGGGAATTTCCCATGGAGAGTAGCTAATTATAACTCCCTTTACATAATTTTATTTAAGACCTAGTGATAAAACATAGTAGCTATGTCAAAGTCTACTATCTCACTAAGGTAATATTTAATAATATTTAACTTATAGTTAGTAACTTAGTCCTAAACTAAGGCCAGTGCCTAATCTATTTCTAGTAACTTAGTTAGCTACAGTGCCTAGGGTAGTGGGGGGAGGCATCCTACTATTAATAGTGTTGATACCACTACATCTAAGGTATTTTTAGGTCAGGTTTCTCTCTTAGCCAGCTTATTCTCCTGTCTGTTTTAAGTATTAGCCTAAGGTAATAGCCTTTAAGGGTACCTTACTTAATATTTAGTAACCCTTGTTAGTCTACTCTAGCTTATAAAAGATTAGAACATCCAACCACTCCCTCTTAATTTTCAATTGCATACCCCTTTGATGTGATAGAATCTGTTTGGTATAGATGTCTTTAATGCCCTAAATATTAGGTATAAAAATATTATTATGTAATGCCAGTGCCAGAAGCTATGACAGAAGATTAAATATTAGATTATCTTTATGTTTAACTATAAATTACTCTCTAGGTTTAGGTAAGTGAAAACAGCTGGTATATTTAAGGGTCTTCACTTATATTTAGGGCTTCTGATCTTCACCCTTTGTATAAATAAGGGTCATAATGGCAATGAGAATATTAGGGTGCCTAGACTGGTTAAACCCAACCCAGGAACCCGAACCCAACCCGGCCCGAACCCGCCATGGGTTGGGTTCGGGTTGGCATAGCCCCAACCCATGGGCTGGTTGGGTTCTAGTTTCTAGAACCCAATGGGTTTTGGGTTCTAAAAATGGGTTTTAATTATAATATATAGTATTTAGAATACACTAATATAGATTAGATTTCTATGTAGAATCACTAGAATGCCTTATATATATATATATATATATTAAGTGCTAGTATGGTATTGAAAAATTAAATACATACTAACTAGATTAGGTAGGCGGAGAGTTGATTTTTCGGCAGAATAGAACCCAACGGGTTGACTATCTAGAACCTGCTGGGTTATGGGCTGGGTTTGGGCCCTAGAAATCTAGAACCCATTACCCAAACCCAGCGGGTTGGGTTCAAAAGATAGGGGAACCCGGCCCAACCCGCAAAAATAACAACCCTACTATGCTAGGTTATGGTAAGCACTCTAGATAAGGCTGGCATTTATAGATTAAGTTATAGTCCTTAGTGTCCCGAGAATGAGATTTTTAGTAGTAAAGCACAGAATATAGGGTTAAATCCCTAGATTCCCTAGACTTGAATTATTTTAGACTAGCTAGGAAAAGGTAGGTATAGCAACATTATCTCTACTCATATAGCACATAAATGACTTTATTCCTGAATTGGTATCCTGAAAGCCAAACTTAGTAGTTAACCCCTCCACCAGATAATATTCTACTCCTTAAGTCTATTATGATATAATTAACTAATCACTAGAATTCTCCTTGTTAGAATTTTTCTCAGTATTCAAGCATTATTTTGGTGGAGTGTGCTATCCAGACTTGGAAGGAGTCCCTGGGTGGCTATGGGCCCTCATCAATCAGTCCATTCAAGTCTATGATCAATGATGTAGTTAAAGGTCTATCCTCTGTGTCTCTGCTAGCAGCCCCCTGACATAAGTTGCTTATTTAAGTTCCATGCATAGTGTTCGTTGCATCTTGGTCATATTCTGCCAGACGTGTGCCGGGACGATGTTCTAAAGTGGCTGTGGCGAAGTATAAACCCCCCTTGTCTGATACCAGTATAGAAGGCAGAGCAATACGGACTGGCCCTCGGATACATTCAAGTGAAGGCTTATGGTGGAGCCCGGCACTAGTAAGATCCTCTCCTCCATTGTTCGAGGACCCTTGAACAAGGCCTGTTAACTTGGGCCGAATGTGCCATGCACCAGTTGGATGCATTGTGATCATTAGTGCCAGAGTATGACATATCTTTGTCTGACACTTCCATGGCAGGCGGAGACATGTAGGCTGGCACTACGGCAGCCACTGAGACCTGGCAGGGCTAGCTTGACGTCCGATCGCAGCCCCAGCCAAGACAGTAAGACAGATACGACTTGAGCACAGGCCATACTTGACGGTGAATCTTGCCAAACGTTGTGCAGAACTTGATGGTATTGAGAGGATTCAGCCAGGAGGATTTGGAAAGTCGCTGTGATGTCTACGGCTTGGAATGGGGTTCCTTTTAGATCATTTCGCTACGCATGGGCGGTTATCGCGATTGTATACAGGTTATTTATTTGGCAGTGAATATCAAATTTCAAGATTATTCTCCCTACCTTGGGAAAGTCGAGACGGGATGAGGGATTTTTGTCCTAGAATCAATGGCTTCCTACGGCAACCGTACCGCACTACAAGTGATATGCATGAGGCAAGAGACAATGCGACGCTGAGCCGTCCTTGCTAGGCGGGAGAGTAACTGTTGTGTTAACCGATCCCTGCGTACTATGATTCTATGGTAATCGCTAGTAACGGGTGTGATTCAAGATCAAAAGAAGGTCTGATTTCTAGCAATCTAGCTAATAAATAGACTATTTATAATTAACTAAATAAAAACTCTGTAAACTCTGTTTAAATAGGTAAGTTAAATCTATAATAGAATCAGGTAATCTAATTAGCCCAGCCTAAATTTAGTAGATCCTAATTTCTAATAATTCACTAGATATAATAGTAGTAAGATATGGCTAATACACCCCCCTAGGTAAGCAGGCAACATAAAGCTAATTCTAATATTTATAATTTAGTACTATTAATATTAAATAAACTTTTAAATACTTCCTAATCAAGAAGGTAAGATAGAAGGCTAATATTAAGGGTATCTATCTTATTTATCTAATATTAATTTTAGATTAAATTAATTAATCTTTATCTAGATTAATAAGGCTAAGCTATCTTATAAATTTATAGTACTTCTGGTATAGGAGTATCTTTATAAGGCTATCTATAGGTATTTTACTTATCTTAGTCTATTAAATAGAAATATAGCTAGCTTAGACTTCTTACCATAGCTAGTAGTAATAAATATTAATATACCTAAGCTTTATGCATACCTTAGGCTTATTACTAGTAAGTAGATCCATAGTCTACAGATTATTATATAAGATAGAAATTTAATACTCTGGATTAAATCTAATTATAGTAAATAGTTACTTCTACTAATAGATATTCTTTATAGCTGCTAATATAGCTAGCAATTTAGCCTTAGTAGTAGATATAATAACTATCTTCTACTTCCCTGCCTTCTAATTAATAGCTCTACTATATAGTAGGTAAAGATAGCCTTCTAAGCTCTTCTAATCTAGATAGTTACTATAGGTAGTATCACTAGCCACTATATAGACTTCCCTACTATAGTATTTAATAGTATATCTTATTAAAAGATTCCATATTCCTTAAAGGTATTAGATCACCTAATTCACTAATTCTATATACTTTAGTAAAGGGTTGATAAGATGCTTTAATAGATTAGATATTACCTTTATAATATCTAGCCTAATAATTACTATAGGGTACATACATAAGCCTACCTTCTGTTAGTACTTATAGATAACCTTATAGCTAGCCTGCCCTTTAAATTTAGTAAGAGATTCACCTATGGTGGGAGTAGACAGTGGATTACTTATTTATAGATAGTACCAGTCCACTATCTTATTAATAGCACCTACCTGGTTAATCTATAGTATTTAATTAGCCCTATCTTACTATATCTTAATACTTAGAAAGGTGCTGGCATCTCCTAAATTATAGAAATTATATTTAGCTTATAGTCTAGTAATCACCTAATCTATATATAATTTTAATTCTCTTTAGTAGAGAAATAGTATATTATTAATAAATACTATAATAATTATCTTATCATCAGTATAGAGGCACATATCTTTATTAATAAGGTGAAATCTAAGAGATTTAAGGGTTCTAGTTAGCTCTTTCTACTATAGATAGGGTAACCTACATAGGCTATAGAGGGCTTAATTTAGCTACTAAATATAGCCTTATTCTAAGTATCTAGCTACTATCTAGGTATATACCTCTTTATTAAGGAGGCTATTAATAAAAGTATTAGTTATATCTAGTTATTAAATATCTAGATTAAATACTGCTATTAGTACTATTAGTATTCTAAATATTTATATAGCTAGGGTTATTACTATAGTATCCTCCCTATTTATAATCTATAAATTACCTTATATACAGATTCATCCTTTTACCTTAAGGAGATAATTATTATTATTAAATTTATATATAAAGACCTATATTAATAGTAATACCTACTTTCTACTAGGAAATCTAACTTTCTTCTAGGTGTTTTAGACTACTAATATATTATATTTAAGGTCTACTATAGCATAGAAGAGATCTTTAAGTAGATAGTTCTTAATATCTTAATAGCTCTTAGGGGGTAGTAGAAGCTAGCTTTAATACTTCTTATTTAGTTAAGGTAGCTATTTAAATACAGCCTATAAGAAAGCACTAAATAAATAGTATATATTCTTTATCTTCTCCTCTTTCTCCTCCTATTAAGAGCCTATTTCTTCTATATATAGGGTATATATGTGAGAGCACCTATAGAATGCTCTCTATTGGATGGTGGATAGCATGGTAGTAGCAATGCCTTCATAGTTGAACTAATTACTAAGGTGTGAGCATCTCTCACACCTTAGCAGAGATGATATCTTCATGGGTCACATGCTACCTATATGACCCCTCACAGTTTGCTACATACAGGTCTTCTACACCTAACAGTTATCTCCCCCCTTTATGTGCTATGTCCCTGTAGCCAGAGGTTGATTATAACATCTCTTTTCATTATGCAAACTGCGTCTCCTTATTAGTTAGGTTGGATAGTAGATATCATTGTTGCTCCACTGCTTTCATCAGTGTGGGTTGGCAACATCATTACTAACCAGTATGTTGCTTGTTTTTTTGGTAAGCACTATTATATGGTGATTTAATCTTATTATCTCACCTATAGTAAATGCATTTGAATAGCTTTACTTATTACTTACTAGTGTAGCGTAGTAGCTATAGGCACTTCTAGCTTTATAGGTATGTAGATATTTTCTTTCCCTTCTTCTCCCTCTTTAGTAATATTAAATTTATTATTTATAAGTAATCTTTTCCATTCTCCTTCACTGTGTGCTTCTTTATTATTTATATAATTATCTTTACACTTATAAGATCTATATCTCCTTCTTTCTATAAGTATATATAGTTGCTGGTTCTCCTATTATAGGTTGATATAATTTACTTATATTTATGTGATTACATGATTACTCTAATAAAGCACATGTAACTCCTAGTATAGAGATAGCTTCTAGTTATTACTTAGAGGTTTCCTTTCTTATTATTTCATTATTTCTTAAGCAGGGGTGTATTTACTCTTTATTTTATAGTAGATTCTGGTATTCTATAGCTTTTATCTTTAATTTAGCTAGGATTCCTGTGATATCTATGATAGTTAGCTTGTTCCCTTTATTTATATTTCCTTTATTATATCTCTTTGCTTTATCTTATATATTTAATGCTCTTTATAGCTTCATTCATATTATTTCCTTTAATTTAGTGCTCTTCTGGGTATGTTTCCTTTATTTCCTTTCTGTATTAATAGCTATCAGCCTTATTAGCTTATAAATATATTAGATCCCTTGCTGTGTTTACTAGAATTTAGATAAATACTAACTTTATATTTAGAAATATGGCTAATAATCATTCCTACAGCTCTACTACCTACCATACCTATGCTACTTACTAGGCTACTGCTCCTGCTGCTGCTGTTACTACTGCTCCTACTCCTGCTTATGACTGCTAGGGTTGCCCTCCTGGTTATAGGCATGCTGCTACTTATACTAGTTATGGGTGTGGTATGTCTTGCAGCTAGGGGGGCGCCCTAGTTAGTGTTATTATCACTGTCCCCACCTTTACTGCACTACTACTACTGCCACCACCTCCTACTACCTTATTGCCTATCCCCCCCCTTAGTCCAGGCCATGCTCCTGTTGAGGAGTATTATTACCAGTGCCTGCAGGCGCCCAGCTGGGGTGGGGGGGCACTATTACCATTCTGTAATGGCTATACACCTAGAGGGGCTAAGTGCCTCTATTATCATGGCCTACACTAGCTATGCTAATTAGTGCATTTCCCCTTATGCTCTGTCCTTATTATAGATACTAATTCTGCTCTCTTTTAAAGTTCCCTACTAGTGCTCTCACAGCTGCTGATGCCATCATCACCACCTAGATGGCCCTTAAGGTCACCCACCCTTACATTACCAGGCTTACCTTAGAGGCTGTTATCTGTGTAGCTTGGGCCTTTCAGGCTTAGGTTACTGTAGATAGCAGTCCTCTGCTATATGGGGCCACCCCTATGTTAGTGCCTGTTGCTGCCACTAGCTCCCTGACCCCCCCTTTCATATCTGTGCCTAGGTCTCTAATAGCCCTGCCTGCCCTGGTAGGTATCTAGGCCACCATAGTACAGTTCTTTTCTAGGTAAGTGGGGTCTATGCTCTTCTAGCTATACTAGTGTTAGGCTGACTATGTTATATAGACTGTGATTACTCCCCCTTCAGGGGTTAAGCTGTTCTATTATTTCTTATTTACACTATAGGCACAGCCTTTAGGCCTTTTTCTTAATTAATAAAGTTCTCCTGGTTAACTATCTGCTCTAGCTCATAGACTTTATAAACTACTTATAGGCTTTGGTATCTTTAATATACTTATAGGATTCCTATGTATTATGCTTATCTTCCCATCTATACTAATAGATAAGGTATTAATCTTTATTACATACTTTTTGATATCTTAGGATAGTATCTATTTCCTATTCTTTACTATCTTTAATAATTATAGGCTCTAGGTGTAGTGCTTACTTAGCATTTCCCTTATAAGGCTTAAGCAGTGATATATAGAACATATCATATATCTTCCATGATTTAGGTAAGTATAGTCTATATGCTTATTTACCCCATTTCTCTATGATCTAGAATAGGCTGAGTAATCTACTCACAAGCTTCTGATTTAGTCTTAGGATAGTAATATTCTTTGCTCTTAGCATAATATAGTTATTAATATTTAGTAATATCTTAGTATATTTCTTATTATACTACTTCTTTATCTACTCCTTTAATTTTATAAGTAGGACACATAGTTTTATATGATTTTTATCCAGTTCTCTCACCCTATCTGCTACAGCAGGTGCTTTTACATCTTTTAGGGCTAGTATATTAATCTATAGGTTTGCCTTAAAACCTATAAGTATAAAGTATGGTGATATGCCCAGCACACTATGTATTATATTATTATAGATAAACTATACTATTAGTAGCCATCTAGTCTAGTCATCTTGCATCCAGCTGATATATACTTATAGATAGTACTCCAGGACCTGGTTCATGCATTCTATTTACCTATTAGTCTATAGGTGAAAGACTGTTAATAGCCTTCTGCATGCTCCTAGGCAGTAGCAGAGTATTAACCAGAATATACTAGTGAATAGGCTGCCCCTATCTAATACAAGGTTCTCTGGCATGCCTAGTAGTAGTATAACCTTTTCATAGAATATTTCTGCTAGCTATGTCGCGTTAATATCCTTCCTTATTAGGATGTAGAGTAAGTATTTTATATAGAGATTAATAACCACTATTACTGTATTATATACCTTCCCCTGCTATTTAGATAGTGGGAGGCCTGTGATAAAGTCTATACTTACCCACTGCACCACTTTTATAGGAGTAGGTAGTGGTTCTAGCTTGCTATAAGGCTTATACCTATATATTATAATTCTTTAGCAGACATTACACTCCTTAATATATACCTTAATATCTTATACTAACTTATGCTAAAAGTATCTGTACTTAATGCTTTCTAAGGTGTATCTATACCAGTAATAACCCCCCTATAGATTATTATGGTTTATTCTTATTATCTCTGTGTGTAGTACTATGGACTTTAGCATATAGATATAGTTTCTATATTAAAGAAGTCTATCTTTGACCTTCTATTTTAAGTGACTTAGCTTATCTATGTTCCCTCCTTCTATGTTAAGCAGTTTCTACTGCATGAATATATTAATATCTTAAATAATTTACAATAGATCTACTATAGCTATTAGGATGTCTGTAGAGTAGGCTATCTTAGAGGCAAGTACCTTATACACATTACTCCATAGCACTAGGAGGTCTAGAACTCCTATAACACCAGCAGCATCTCTCTCATCTAATAGTATATTCTGTCTATAGGTAGTAGCTTCTATTTAGATATCTATAAGATGCTCCTGGTTCATCTCTTGCACCCCCCTGAGCTGTGCTATGCATGCTCATATTTCTCTTTACAGGAGGTATTTATCTAGTCTTAACAGCCCTACATATAGTTTATTTTGTAATGTTAGCAGCCATAGCAGGTCTGCATCCTTAATTTCTATTGTTTCTGCATAGTCTGGGTAATAACTAGGCGCATCTGCAGGGTTGCTAGCCCCTAGGCAATGTTTAATTAAGAAATTAAATATAGATAGGTATTCTGCCTACCTTATCTAACATAGATTTAGCTTCTTTATTATCATAAAGTAGCATAAATTAGCATAGTTAGATAATACTAAGATAGGGAACCTGCTCCCTTCTAGATAGTGCCTCTACTATTTAAAGCACTCTATAATTACTAGTAGCTCTAAGTCATATATTTAGTAGTTCTTCTCTACTATAATAAGTTTCCTTGACTAGAAGGCTATTAGGTGCCATTCTGCTCTAAATAGCTGGGTGAGCACACTAGCTATTACCTATTTTAATGCATCTATCTATAGTCAAATCTATAGTTTAGGGTTAAAATACTATAGTATTAGCATAGTTATAAAGTATTGCTTTAACTCCTTAAATGCTTGTAGTACCTCTTATATTAGTATGAATTATATAATTTTATTATCCTTCTTTATTAGCTCTAACAGGGGTATAGTAATCTATGAGTATTTCTTAATAAATCTATAGTAAAAGTTTATAAAGCCTAGGAAGACTTATATCTCTTACATACTGCATGATATAGGCTAATCTTTAATAGTTTTAATTTACTTAGGTTCCATGCGCACTCTATGGATTCTAACTATAAAGCCTAGGAAATCCACTTCTTCCACATGGAATGCATATTTACTAAGCTTAGCATATAGCTTAGCCTTCTATAGTTAATATAGAACTGCTTATACATGCCTTTTATACTCCTTCTCATTCTAGGAATAGATTAATATATTATCTAGGTAGATGATATAGTATATATTAAGTAGGTTACTTAGTGCACTGTTAATATAAGCCTAGAAGGTTGCTAGTGTGTTGACTAGTCTAAAGGGCATTACCTAATATTTATAGTACCCATATCATATTTAGAATGCAGTCTTCCACTTATTACCTGGTTTAATCTAGATGCAATGGTATGTGTCATGCAGGTCTAGCTATGTAAAGATCTTTGCTCCTGATAGCCTGTCTAGTATCTTGCTGATTAGGGGTAGTAGGTAGTGGTTCTTAATAGTAATGGCATTCAGGCCTTAGTAGTCAATACATAATTATAGGCCACCATCTTTCTTTAGTATAAAAAGGATAGGTGCTCCTATAGGGCTTTTAGATTATTAAATCTAGCCTTTCTCTAGTGCTTCCTTAATATACATCTTTAAGACCTTCAGCTCTGTAGCAGAAAGGTTATATATTAGTCTAAATAGGGGTTACTTCCCTAGCTCTAGCTTAATAGTATGGTTATGTTCCACATTTAGTACAAGCACATTAGCTTCCTTATCTAAAAAGATGTCTGTAAACTCATGGTATTATTCTAGGAGCACTAGTTTACCTATTAATAAGGTAAAGAATAAGAGTACCTCTCCATCTACTATCTCTTATAGGTAGATAATAAATATTATATTACCTGTAAGAATATCTTTTATATATTTATCAGGTAGCATGATCTCTAGCTTAGGTATGTCAGCTAGATCTTCATCAGCCTGATATTCCCATATGTGTTATATAAAATTAATTATTAGATTCACTGCTACCAGCCACAGCCATCCTAAGATAAAGTCATACCCTAGCATATCCACTGTGTGAAATTCTATTCTAATACTCTAGGCTATTCCCTGTGCATCTGTTACTATAATATAGAGATGAAATCTTCTATATAATATCACCTTTTAGCCATTGATTGCCTTAATCTGGTAAGGTATGCCTATTACTTATAATGATAGATTCTCTTTTACCTAGTATTAGCTAATAAAGTTTCCCTACACTCCTATATCTAGGAGTAAGCTAATATCCTTCCCTACTATATTTCTAGTGGGTTCTTCTACAGCTATCTTTATATTAAGTGTTAGGAATATAGTATCTGTAGTTCCCTTACTTAGGCCTAGTGCTGCTGCTATACACATCACTAGACCATCTAGTTTTTTAGCTCTGCATTATGCTTCATACACTTTAGGCATTTTACTACTATATAGCCCTTACCACCATAGTTATAGCACTTAATAGTGCTCCTACCCTCTCTGGGGTTCTATTCCTTTTAGTTATAGAAGCTATGCTTCTTTAGGCCTAGGCCTCTGCCTCTTCCTTAATATCTACCATAGGCTAATATATCTGCTCTCTGGGGTGTGTAGCCCTTATATTTATTACACTTAGTTAATTCTCTTTTAATGGCTATGACTTCATTAATATAACTAGTATAAGAGATATCTTCTATAATCTAGTAGGTTAGGATCTTGCTTTAAATATTAGGGTGTAGCTTTATCTAGAGCTATGCTTTTTACTGCTTATTAGTATAGCTAATACTAAGTTAAGATTCCTATTACTCTAGGTATGCTGTAAAGTTAGCTACTATCTATACTTCTAGCTGCCTAGCATCCATGTACTTCTGCAGCATATAGCATGCTAGGGTCTTTAGGTTATTTACTTGCTTTAGCAGGAATTAGGTGAGTTACTCCTACATCTACTTCGCAGGTAGTGATTCTCAGTATCTTATCTATTAGCTAAGTGTCTTATTAGCAAGTAGTAGAACTACTGCTTACACTTTTCAGTATCCTTTAGTATAGTATTAGTAGTGCTATTTAAAGTATACTATCATGCTATTAACAAACTTAGTGTAATTATATATATTCTTAAATTAGAAGCCTATAGTAAATAGGACCTTTAGGATAGTTTTGGTATCTATATCTAAGGAGTTGTCATTACAGGCTGATGGCTTAGGATTATTATTATCTATAGGTGTTCTGGGCAGTGCAGATCTTAGTCTGAGGGGTATCTGCATGTTACTACTTATAGATACTAGTTTATTAGTTATATTCTGCGTGGTTTCATCTAGGGTAGTATATGTAGGTAGTGTGATTAATTAGTTCTGCATGTCCAGGGTTTACTATATATATTTAATAGTTTCACTAAGCTCTTAGAGTATTTTATTATTATACTTAATCTGCTCTAGTTTAGTAATTCACTTTTATATAGCTTTATAATCTTCTCTAGAGAGCAGGGGAGATTGCCATTCACTAATTTCACTTAGCTTAGGGGCCTTAGGGGTAGTGCTTGTGTCTTAGTCTGCTGTTATATTTCTATTATTAGTAGTTTATTAGGTGCGTGATTGCCTTAGAATAGGGGTGCTCCTAATGGTAACTATTTTGCTTAGTGAAATACATGAAAGTGCTCCCTACTGGGCTATCTTAATGGGTAGAGTGATTAGAACTGTGAGAGCACCTATAGAATGCTCTCTATTGGATGGTGGATAGCATGGTAGTAGTAATGCCTTTGTAGTTGAACTAATCACTAAGGTGCAAGCATCTCTCGCACCTCAGCGGAGATGATATCTTCATGGGTCATGTGCTACCTACATGACCCCTCGCAGTTCGCTACGTACAGGTCTTCCGCGCCTAACAATATATATTTTTCTTAGACTTCCTCTCCTATTTATAATATAGAATATTATCTGTAGAGAAATCTCTATATATCTCTTTTAAAGGCTATAGAGGTGGTTTATATACTACTAGTTCTAGCTATTCTTCTAGCTCTAGGCTTATTTAATTAAGCATGCTAGTAAGGAGCTGTCTTCCTAGGGAATTATTATATTAGTAAATTAGTAAAGCATCTATCAGATCTAGTAGTTCTTTATTATTATTTTTACTAGGTGTTTAGGGCCTCTGATTAGCTTAAATTAGAATTACTATATATAGGCTATCATCCCATGCTCCAGGGATTTATACAGGCATATAGATTAGCTTAGTGGATTATACTAGATTTAGGGACAGAGTTAGTTTAGGTATTAATAGATGATATTTATTATTTTCTACTATCTTATCTAATTAGTTAATTTACTCACTACTCTTACTTATATCTATGATATTCACCCCCTAAGATCTAACTTTAATATTAACTATAACCTTATCTCTAGCCTTACCCTTATCTCTAGCCTTACCCCCCAAGGGGCTACTACCTTTATTTAGAATTAAATTATTATTATATTCTACTTTAGAGTATTAGATCTCTTTAATATTAATCTCTAGTAGTTACTACACTACTATAGGCTCCTAAGGTATTTTAATTTAAACAGATAGCATATGAAATAGATAATCTAGATTAAATATAATATCTTTATTAAATTTAATATCTTACTTATTAGTAATAGTATTTACCTTTAGATCCTATATCTTCTAGATATTAGAGGCTGTGTAGCTAATAAGATAGCCTACCTAGGCTTATAGTACTATTTTATCTAGTTTTAGGATACCCTTATAGTATACATATACCCTATAGCTATAGACCCTTAGGTTAGTAAGATTTAGTTTCTTTCTATATAGCTTTTTATATAGTGTGATCTAAATAGGTATATCTAGTCCTAAGCTAACTTCTCTCCTATTAATATAATCTAGGTGTTATTCTACTTCCTTCTATAAATTATAATTCTACCATAGGTGTTAATTATTAATATAAATAGCTGCTTAGATAGCATAATTCTATAGCTTAGATAATAATCTTATACCTAGTAGTAGTAATCTAGTTATAATAATAATAGCTTTACCTACTAATTTAATTTTATTATTCTAGTTATATACATAGTATATAGAGTATTTAATCTTAATACCTTTAGTATTATATTAGTTAATATACTATATGCTGAGCATTTACTCCTAGTCTAAATAGAGGTATTATAGCTTTACCCTATACTAGTATTTAATCTATGTAAGGTAGATGTCCATATATTTCCTTAGATCTAACTTTATATAGGTAGTGTAGGCTATATGCCAGCTAGTTATATTATCAAGGAAATAGATAACCTATTTATCACTATTATCTATGCTTTCCAGCAGAATAAGATTAAAATATATATATTTAAATACTTAGGTAGCTTACTCTAGGGGCCTCCTTAATATCTGCCTCTTTACTGTTAGGCGCGGAAGACCTGTATGTAGCGAACTGTGAGGGGTCACATGGGTAGCATGTGACCCATAAAGATATTATCTCTGCTAAGGTGTGAGAGATGCTTGCATCTTAGTAATTAGTTCAACTATAAAGATATTACTACTACCATACTATCCACTATTTAATAGAGAGCATTCTATAGGTACTCTTATAGTTCTAATTACTCTACCTATTAAGATAGCCTGGTAGGGAGCACTTTTATATATTTTACTAAGTAAAATAGTTACTACTAGGAGCACCCCTATTCTAAGGCAATCACATACCTAATAAACTACTAATAATAGAAATATAATAGCAGATTAAGACATAAGTACTACCCCTAAGGCCCCTAAGCTAAGTAAAATTAGTGAATAGTAATCTCCTCTACTCTTTAGGAAAGATTATAAAGCTATATAAAAGTAAATTACTAAACTAGAGTAGATTAAGTATAATAATAAAATACTCTAAGAGCTTAGTGAAACTATTAAATATATATAGTAAACCCTAGATATATAGAACTAATTAATCACACTACCTATATATACTACCCTAGATAAAACCACATAGAATATAACTAATAAACTAGTATCTATAAGTAGTAATATATAGATACCCCTTAGACTAAGATCTATACTACCTAGAATACCTATAGATAATAATAATCCTAAGCTATTAGCCTATAATAACAACTCCTTAGATATAGATACTAAAACTATCCTAAAGGTCCTATTCACTACAGGCTTCTAATTTAAGAATATATATAATTATACTAAGTTTATTAATAGTATAATAGTATACTTTAAATAGCACTACTAATACTATGCTAAAGAATACTAAAAAGTATAAGTAGTAGTTCTACTATTTACTAATAAGATACTTAGCTAATAGATAAGATACTAAGAATCACTATCTACAAAGTAGACATGGGAGTAACTTACCTAATTCCTACTAAAGTAAGTAAATAACCCAAAGACCCTAGCATGCTATGTACTATAGAAGTATATAGATGCTAGGTAACTAGAAGCATAGATAGTAGCTAACTTTACAGCATACCTAGAGTAATAGGAATCTTAGCTTAGTATTAGCTATACTAATAAGTAGTAAAAAGCATAGCTCTAGATAAAGCTACACCCTAATATTTAAAGTAAGATCCTAACTTACTAAATTATAAAAGACATCTCTTATGCTAGTTATATTAATAAAGTTATAGCTATTAAAAGAGAATTAACTAAGTATAATAAATATAAGGGCTACATACCCTAGAGAGCAGATATATTAGCCTATAGTAGATATTAAGGAAGAGGCAGAGGCCTAGGCCTAAAGAAACATAGCTTCTATAACTAAAAGAAATAGAACTCTAGAGAGGGCAGGAGTACTATTAAGTACTATAACTATAGTAGTAAGAGCTATATAGCAGTAAAATACCTAAAGCACATGAAGCATAATATAGAGCTAAAAAACTAGATGGTCTAGTAATATATATAGTAGTAGTACTAGGCCTAAGCAAGGGAACTATAGATACTACATCCCTAATACTTAATATAAAGATAGCTACAGAAGAACCTACTAGAAATATAGTAGGGAAGGATATTAGCTTACTTCTAGATATAGGAGTATAGGGAAACTTTATTAGCTAATACTAGGTGAAAGAGAATCTATCACTATAAGTAACAGGCATACCTTACTAGATTAAGATAATTAATAGCTAAAAGATAATATTATATAAAAGATTTCATCTCTATATTATAGTAATAGATGTATAGGGGATAGCCTAGAGTATTAGAATAGAATTCCATACAGTGGATATACTAGGGCATAACTTTATCTTAGGATGGCTATGGCTGGTAGTAGTAAATCTAATAATTAATTTTATATAATATATATAGGAATATTAGGCTAATAAAGATCTACCTGACATACCTAAGCTAGAGATTATGTTACCTAATAAATGCATAAAAGGTATTCTTATAGGTAATATAATATTTATCATCTACCTATAAGAGATAGTAGATAGAGAGGTGCTCTTATTCTTTACCTTATTAATAGGTAAACTAGTACTTCTAGAATAATACTATAAGTTTATAGATATCTTTTTAGATAAGGAAGCTAATATACTTATACTAAATATAGAGTATGACCATACTATTAAGCTAGAACCAGAGAAGCAACCCCTATTTAGACTAATATATAACCTTTCTACTATAGAGCTGAAGGTCTTAAAGATATATATTAAGGAAGTACTAGAGAAAGACTAGATTTAATAATCTAAAAGTCCTACAGGAGTACCTATCCTTTTTATACTAAAGAAAGATAGTAGCCTATAATTATATATTAACTACTAAGGCCTGAATGCCATTACTATTAAGAACTACTACCTACTACCCCTAATTAGTAAGATGCTAGACAGGCTATTAAGAGTAAAGATCTTTATATAGCTAGACCTATATAATGCATACCATCACATCTAGATTAAACCAGGTAATGAGTAGAAGACTATATTCTAAATATGATATAGGTATTATAAATATTAGGTAATGCCCTTTAGACTAGTTAATATACTAGTAACTTTCTAGGCTTATATTAATAGTGCACTAAGTGACCTACTTAATATATACTATATTATCTACCTAGATGATATATTAATCTATTCCCAGAATAAGAAGGAGCACAAAAGGCACATGTAAGTAGTTTTATATTAACTATAGAAGGCTAAGCTATATACTAAGCTTAGTAAATACATATTCCATATAGAAGAAGTGGATTTCCTAGGCTTTATAGTTGGAATCCATGGAGTGCATATAGAACCTAAGTAAATTAAAACTATCAAAGATTAGCCTATACTGTGTAGTATATAAGAGATATAAGTCTTCCTAGGCTTTATAAACTTCTACTATAGATTTATTAAGAAATACTCACAGATTACTACACCCCTGTTAGAGCTAATAAAGAAGGATAATAAAACTATATAATTCATACTAACATAAGAGGCACTATAAATATTTAAGGAGTTGAAGTAATACTTTATAACTATACTAATACTATAGTATTTTAACCCTAAGCTATAGATTCAACTACAGATAGATATATTAAAATAGGTAATAGCTAGTATGCTTACCTAGCTATTTAGAGTAGAATAGCACCTAATAGCCTTCTGGTTAAGGAAACTTATTATAGTAGAGAAGAACTACTAAATATATAACTTAAAGCTACTAGTAATTATAGAGTGCTTTAAATAGTAGAGGTACTACCTAGAAGGGAGTAGGTTCCCTATCTTAGTATTATCTAACCATGCTAATTTATGCTACTTTATAATAATAAAGAAGCTAAATCTATATTAGATAAGGTAGGTAGAATACTTATCTATATTTAATTTCTTAATTAAATATTACCTAGGGGCTAGCAACCCTATAGATACACCTAGTTATCACCTAGACTATATAGACATAACAGAAATTAAGGACATAGACCTACTATAGCTACTAATATTATAAAATAAACTATATATAGGGCTGTTAAGACTAGATAAACACCTCTTATAAAGAGAAATATAAGCATATATAGTATAGCTTAGGGGGGTATAAGAGATAAACTAAGAGCATCTTATAGATATCTAAATAGAAGCTGCTACCTATAGATAGAATATATTATTAGATAAGAGAGATACTACTAGTATTACAGGAGTTCTAGACCTCCTAGTACTATAGAGTAATATATATAAGGTGCTTGCCTCTAAGATGGCCTACTCTGTAGATATCCTAATAGCTATAGTAGATCTATTATAAATTATTTAAGATATTAACACATTCACACAGCAGAAACTACTTAATATAGAAGGAAGGAATATAGATAAGCTAAGTTACTTAAAATAGAAGGTTAAAGATAGACTTCTTTAATATAGAAACTATATCTATATACCAAAGTCCACAGCACTACGCGTGGAGATAATAAGAATAAACTATAATAATCCACAGGGGGGTTATTACTAGTATAGATATACCTTAGAAAGTATTAAGCACAGATATTTTTAGCATAAGTTAGTATAAGATATTAAGGTATATATTAAGGAGTGTGATATCTGCTAAAGAATTATAATATATAGGTATAAGTCTTATAGTAAGCTAGAACTACTACCTACTCCTATAAAAGTGGCATAGTAGGTAAGTATAAACTTTATTATAGGCCTCCTATCATCTAAATAGCAGGGGAAGGTATATAATATAGTAATAATAGTTATTAATCTCTATATAAAATACTTACTCTACATCCTAATAAGAAAGGATATTAATATAACATAGCTAGTAGAAATATTCTATAAAAAGGTTATACTACTACTAGGCATACTAGAGAACCTTATATTAGATAGGGGTAGCCTATTTATTAGTATATTTTGGTTAATACTCTACTACTACCTAGGAGCATACAGAAGGCTATTAATAGCCTTTTACCTATAGACTAATAAGTAAATAGAACACATAAACCAGGTCCTAGAGTACTATCTATAAGTATATATTAGCTAGATATAAGATAACTAGACTAGATAGCTACTAATAGTATAGTTTATCTATAATAATATAATACATAGTATGCTGGGTATATTACTATACTTTATACTTATAGGTTTTAAGGCAAACCTATAGATTAATATACCAGCCCTAAAAGATGTAAAAGCACCTGCTATAGTAGATAGGGTAAGAGAACTAGATAAAAATTATATAAAACTATATATCCTGCTCATAAAATCAAAGAAGCAGATAAAGAAGTAGTATAATAAGAAATATACTAAGATATTACTAAATATTAATAACTATATTATACTAAGAGCAAAGAACATTACTATCCTAAGACTAAACTAGAAGCTTATAAGTAGATTACTTAGCCTATTCTAGATTATAAAGAAATAGGGTAAATAAGCATATAGACTATACTTACCTAAATTATAGAAGATATATAATATATTCTATATATCACTACTTAAGCCTTATAAGGGAAATACTAAGTAAGCACTATACCTAGGGCCTATAATTATTAAAGGTAATAAAGAATAGGAAATAGATACTATCCTAAGATATTAAAAAGTATATAATAAAGATTAATACCTTGTCTATTAGCATAGATAGGAAGATAAGTATAATATATAAGAACCCTATAAGTATATTAAAGATACTAAAGCTTATAAGTAGTTTATAAAGTCTATAAGCTAGAGTAGATAGTTAACTAGGAGAACTTTATTAATTAAAAAAGGCCTAAAGGCTGTGCCTATAGTATAAATAAGAAATAATAAAATAGCTTAACCCCTAAAGGGGGAGTAATTATAGTCTATATAATATAGTTAGCCTAATACTAATATAGCTAGAAGAGTATAGACCCTACTTACCTAGAAAAGAACTATACTATAGCAGCCTAGATACCTGCTAGGGCAGGCAGGGCTATTAGAGACCTAGGTGCAGATATAAAAGGGGGGGTTAGGGAGCTAGTAGTAGTAATAGGCACTAATACAGGGGTAGCCCCATATAGTAGAGGACTGCCATCCATAGTGACCTAAGCCTAAAAGGCCTAAGCCATGTAGATAACAGTCTCTAGGGTGAGCCTAGTAATATAAGGATAGGTAACCTTAAGGGCTACCTAGGTAGTAATAATAGTATTAGTAGCTATAAGAGCACTAGTAGGGAACTTTAAAAGAGAGTAGAATTAGTATTTATAATAAGGACAGAGCATAAGGGGAAATATACTAATTAGTATAGCTAGTGCAGGCCATGATAATAGAGGTACTTAGCCCCTCTAGGTATATAGCTATTATAGAATAGTAATAGCACCCCCCTACCCTAGCCAGGCACCTACAGGCACTAGTAATAATGCTCCTTAACAGGAGTATAGCCTAGACTAAGGGGGGAGGTAGGTAATAAGGTAGCAGGAGGTGGCAGCAGTAGTAGTAGTATAGTAAAGATAGGGATAGTAATAATAATACTAACTAGGGTGCCCCCCCAGCTATAAGATATGCCACACCCATAACTAGCATGAGCTGTAGCACACCTATAACCAGGAGGGTAACCCTAGTAGCTATAAGCAGGAGTAGGAGTAGTAGTAATAGTAGTAGTAGGAGTAGTAGCCTAGTAAATAGCATAGGCACAGCAGGCAGTAGAGCCATAGGAATAGTTATTAGCTATATTTCTAAATATAAAGTTAGTATTTATCTAAATTCTAGTAAATATAGTAAGGGATC
>JAAKEQ010000148.1:0-20789 GCA_014250555.1 Aspergillus oerlinghausenensis | reverse complement strand
TCTAATTAGCCCAGCCTGAATTTAGTAGATCCTAATTTCTAATAATTTACTAGATATAATAGTGGTAAGATATAGCTGACATACCCTCTTAGGTAAGTAGGTAATATGAAGCTGATTCTAATATTTATAATTTAGTGCCTTTGATGTTAAATGAACTTTTAAATACTTTCTAATTAGGAAGGTAAGATAGAAGGCTGGTATTGAGGGCATCTATCTTATTTATCTGATGTTAATTTTAGATTAAATTAATTAATCTTTGTCTGGATTAATAAGGCTAAGCTGCCTTATGAATTCATAGTACTTCTAGCATAGGAGTATCTTTATAAGGCTATCTACAGGTATTTTGCTTATCTTAGTCTATTAAATAGAAACATAGCTGGCTTAGACCTCTTGCCATAGCTAGTAATAATAAATATTAATATGCCTAAGCTTTATACATACCTTAGGCTTATTACTAGTAAGCAGATCCATGGTCTATAGATTATTATATAAGATAGAAATTTAATGCTCTAGATTAAATCTAATTATAGTAAATAGTTACTTCTACTAATAGATATTCTTTATAGCTACTGATATAGCTAGTAATTTAGCCTTAGTAGTAGATATAGTAACTATCTTCTACTTCCCTGCCTTCTAATTAATAGCTCTGCTATATAGTAGGTAAAGATAGCCTTCTGAGCTCTTCTGATCTAGATGGTTGCCATAGGCAGTGTTACTAGCCACTGTATAGACTTCCCCACCATAGTATTTAATAGTATATCTTATCAAAAGATTCTGCATTCCTTAAAGATATTAGATCACCTAATTCACTAATTCCATATGCTTTAGTAAAGGGTTGATAAGATGCTCTAATAGATTAGATATTATCTTTATAATATCTAGCCTAGTAATTACTATAGGGTATGTGCATGAGCCTACCTTCTATTAGTACTTATAGATAACCTTATGGCTAGCCTGCCCTTTGAATTTAGTAAGAGATTTGCCTGTAGTGGGAGTAGATAGTGGATTACTTATTCATAGATAGTACTAGTCCACTATCTTATTAATAGAGCCTACCTGGTTAATCTATAGTATTTAATTAGCCCTATCTTACTATATCTTAATACTTAGAAAGGTGCTGGCATCTCCTAAATTATAAAAATTATATTTAGCCTATAGTCTAGTGATTACCTGATCTACATATAATTTTAATTCTCTTTAGTAGAGAAATAGTATGTTATTAATAAACACTATAATAATCATCTTATCATTAGTATAGAGGCATGTATCTTTATTAATAGGGTAAAATCTAAGAGATTTAAGGGTTCTAGTCAGCTCTTTCTACTATAGATAGGGTGACCTATATAGGCTATAGAGGGCTTAATTTAGCTACTAAATATAGCCTTATTCTAAGTATCCAGCCACTATCTAGGTATATATCTCTTTATTAAGGAGGCTGTTAATGAAAGTGTTAGTTATATCTAGTTATTAAATATCTAGATTAAATACTACTATTAGTACTATTAGTGTTCTGAATATTTATATAGCTAGGGTTATTACTATAGTATCCTCCCTATTTATAATCTATAAATTACCTTATACACAGATTCATCCTTTTACCTTAAGGAGATAACTATTATTATTAAATTTATATATAAAGACCTATATTAATAGTAATACCTGCTTTCTACTAGGAAATCTGACTTTCTTCTAGGTATTTTAAGCTACTAATATATTATATTTAAGGTCTGCTGTAGTGTAGAAGAGATCTTTAAGTAGATAGTTCTTAATATCTTAATAGCTCTTAGGGGGTAGTAGAAGCTAGCTTTAATACTTCCTACCTAATTAAGGTAGCTATTTAAACACAGCCTATAAGAAAGCACTAAATAGATAGTATATATTCTTTACTTTCTCCTCTTTCTCCTCCTATTAAGAGCCTGTTTCTTCTATGCATAGGGTGTATATATTTTTCTTAGGCTTCCTCTCCTGTTTATGATGTAGAATGTTATCTATAGAGAAATCTCTATATATCTCTTTTAAAGGCTGTAGAGATGGTTTATATGCTGCTAGTTCTAGCTATTCTTCTAGCTCTAGGCTTATTTAATTAAGTATGCTAGTAAGGAGCTGTCTTCCTAGGGAATTATTATATTAGTGAATTAGTGAAGTGTCTGTTAGATCTAGTAGTTCTTTATTATTATTTTTACTAGGTGTTTAGGGCCTCTGATTAGTTTAAATCAGAATTACTGTATATAGGCTATCATCCCATACTCTAGGGATTTATGCAGGCATATAGATTAGCTTAGTAGATTATACTAGATTTAGGGATGGAGTTAGTTTAGGTATTAGTAGATGATGTTTATTATTTTCTACTATCTTATCTAATTAGTTAATTTACTCACTGCTCTTACTTACATCTATAATATTCACCCCTTAAGATCTAACTTTAATATTAACTACAACCTTACCTCTAGCCTCACCCCCTAAGGGGCTACTACCTTTATTTAGAATTAAATCATTATTATATTCTGCTTTAGAGTATTAGATCTCTTTAATATTAATCTCTAGCAGTTACTACACTACCACAGGCTCCTAAGGTATTTTAATTTAAATAGATAGTGTGTGAAATAGATAATCTAGATTAAATATAATATCTTTATTAAATTTAACATCTTACTTATTAGTGATAGTATTTGCCTTTAGATCCCATATCTTCTAGATATTAGAGGCTATATAGCTAATAAGATAGCCTACCCAGGCTTGTGGTGCTATTTTATCTAGTTTTAAGATATCCTTATAGTATATATACACCCTGCAGCTATAGACCCTTAGGTTAGTAAGATTTGGTTTCTTTCTATATAGCTTTTTATATAGTGTGATCTAAATAGGTATATCTAGTCCTAAGCTAACTTCTCTTTCATTAATATAATCTAGGTATTGTTCTACTTCCTTCTATAAATTATAATTCCACCACAGGCATTAATTATTAATATAAATAGCTGCTTAGATAGTGTAATTCTATAGCTTAGATAGTAATCTTACACCTAGTAGTAGTAATCTAGCTATAATAATAATGGCTTTGCCTGCTAATTTAATTTTACTATTCTAGTCATATGCATAGCATATAGAGTATTTAATCTTAATACCTTTAGCATTATATTAGTTAATATATCATATACTAAGCATTTGCTCCTAGTCTGAATAGAGGTATTATAGCTTTACCCTATACTAGTATTTAATCTATGCAAGGTAGATATCTATATATTTCCTTAGATCTAACTTTATATAGGTAGTGTAGGCTGTATGCTAGCCAGTTATATTATTAAGGAAATAGATAACCTATTTATCACTATTATCTATGCTTTCCAGCAGAATAAGATCAAAACACATGTATTTAAATGCTTTAGTGGCTCTCTCTAGGGGTCTCCTTAATATCTGCCTCTGTACCTTTGCTAGTAGGCATATTTCACAGTTTATGACTAGGCATAGAATAACCTCTATGCCTTTAGTAATATACTTAAGATAAGATACTACTTTATTACTAGTATGAGCCAGCTGTTTATGCTATATCTTAGTTATTACCTTATTCTAGAGAGGCATTATTAACTTTTTAATATTAATAGCTACTATAAACACTGCTCTCTCTATTTTAGAAATTAGATTATACTTAATAATATCTAATTTATATTACTTCTAGGTATAAATAATTAGATTACCTACCTTATCTTTGATAAGCTGTAGGTGTTGATTCTGGAAGTAGCCTTTCTTATTAGTAAGGCCTATAGAGATGATATTAGTGTAACAATCTGGTATATATGCTACTTGAGATAATTCTAGTATGTGGATGTCACTATTTAGGCTCTCTCTATGGACCTTAGCTGTTCCATATCCAATAATTAGGGTGTGTAAGTTGCTAAATCAAATGGCTTTACCATCAACTAGATAGAAGTTGGATAGTCAGCTTTGATCATTGCAGACATGTACGTCAGCCCCAGTATCTACTATCCAGCTATCTCACAGTTCAAACACTTCCCTTCCACCTGACAGGCAGGTATGGATATCCAGTGCTTCTTCCATTCTGATTGCTGCATGCTGATTAGTCCATTTGCTTTGCTCTGTTAACATTCAAATAATGCTCATAGCTGTTCACATAACTAGCTGTTCTGATTGGTCCGTTTTCCGATTTGCTTACTTAATTACTCACTTAACAGCTTCTTACATCTTTTTACTGCCTTTCATCTTATTCTTAATCTATTTAGCTATCTTTGGATCTAGCTTCTAGCTAGAAGGCTGTTTTTCCAGCATAAGATAGTAGTAATTAGCATAATAGTGTTTCCCTCTACACAGGTAGTTCCACTGCAGGAGTTATGATTAGTTCACTTAATTAGATTAGTTTACTTAATTGGATTAGTTCATTTAATCAGATTATCCTTAGAAAGTAGTAAAGGCATGATTTGATTACTGTTAGCCACTATATCTTGATTCTAATTCACTAATTTGATGTCAGAACTCCATGATTTCATTATATATTAGAAGCATTAGGTCTTCCCAAAGCTTCTACCACTAAATAGCTCTATAGGCTGGATCTATCTCTCTTACTATATTAATAAATTTAAGTATAGTAGTATATCTAGTAAGATCTTTTAGTTCTATATCTTTACATTCACTAATAAGATTCTCCCATTTACTTAGCTATTTTTTAATACTTTAATTATGCCTCTTTAGGCTAATCTTAGTATATTAAATATTTAATTCTAATTAGCATATTATCTTATCTAGCTTTAACTTTACCTAGAGCTTGATAATTATTTGCCTTATAGTCTCCTGTTTCTTAATAATATACTAATAATATTAGCTAACTATTAATTAGATTGCTTACTACATAATATAGATACTATTCTCCTCTTATTTAAACTTCCTCTCCTTACAATCATATTACTTACATAGATCTAGCTAATTAGATTACTTAGTAGTTATTAATAAGTTAATAGGCTTAGGTAGCTATAGTAGTATTAGCTCTGTTAGCCTTTTAATTATTATTATCTTATTATCTGGATTAATATATTTCCAGACCTGTTTCTGCTCTGTGAGTATTTAGATGTATCTGATCCATGCCTACTAATTATCTAGCTAATCCAGAATAATTAGGACCCTCTGCGTGGGCATAGAATCTGTAGTGATTAAATAATTAGGCATATTTACTAGTTAGGTCACTGAGATAGCCATTGCAAATAGCTTCACCCTTTGCTCTGATAATATAGGTGCCTTTAGGGGTATAAGTATTATTTCACTTACATAGATATCTAGCAGTAGTTAATTATACTAAGCTTATAACTATTCACTAATCCCTGCGTACTATAATTCTATGGTAATTACTAGTAACAGGTGTGATTTAGGATTAAAAGAAGGTCTGATTTCTGGTAATTTAGCTAATAAGTAGACTATTTATAATTAACTAAATAAAAACTCTGCAAACTCTGTTCAAATAGGTGAGTTAAATCTATAATAGAATTAAGTAATCTGATTAGCCCAGCCCGAATTCAGTAGATCCTAATTTCCAATAATTCGCTGGATATGATAGTGGTAAGATATGGCTGACAAATCCTTATATAGTAAGGATATTGAATTGAATTAAATGATATTGAATCCTTAGTAGGGATTTAAATCCTTATATACTAAGTTAGTAGTGCCCTATGTAGTTAGAATATATATTAAAGACTTAAAGGGTAACCCACTACTTATTATATATATATATTATCTTCTAGCTCTATTTAAAGTTTAAGGTCTATTCTACTGTGCTATTACTACTCTCTATCTATTATTCTAGGCTGCTATGCATAGGCTCCTGCACCCTATTAAATTACTTAGGGTCTGTTACTTTCTGCTATCTTTTACTACCTTTCTTCTTTAGTATCTCTACTTTATCTTTATATTATAGTTACTATTCTCTACCTCCTTTATTACCTCTTACTACTATAATATATACTATTCTTTATAATCTTCTTTATCTATGTACCTAATTATTATATCTATATAATAGGCCTTCTTTAATACTATCTATTACAGGTTTCTATAGTCTTTATATTACTATATTATCTTTATTATAGATAAGATTAGTTCCTAATAGCATTACTACTCTCTAGATCTTATAGTCTAGATTAGCTTTATTAAAATATGATCTTTTCCCCCCCTATATATATCTATATGTGATCTACTACTTTTTACTTAATATCTAGTCCACTGCTACTACTATTACTAGTAGTATATCTTTATCTTTACCTAATTCTTCTCTTCTAAGTCCTATTAATATTACTAATTAGGTACTATAGTTACTATAGTAATCTAATTAAGGGCCTAGTACCTTACTAGTATATGCTCTATCTAGCCTATTAGGTAGCTATTTAGGAAGGGGAGCTATAGTATATGTAAGGATTCGGAACATCCTTTGTTCTTTGTATATAGACTCCATAAAGATGAGCCTAAGGGCTTACTCCACAAAGTGGTCACATAATAGAGCATATAACCCATAGAACATATTTACCCTTTATAGGAGCTAACCCCTTAGAGGTTAGTAATAATCTATATTATTAAGGTATATATATATTCTCACAGCTATTATTCCTTTATACTAGTTTATAACCCTATATTATGGATCCTAGATCCTTATATTTTATTGCTTAAAACCTAGAGCTAATCTATTAGAATAAATAGTACTAAAGAAATTAGTAGCTAGTTAGGCCTTATAGGGAACCCCTATCTATAAGATAGTAGATAGTAAGGAAATAGTATAGGGAAGTATTCACCCTATTATAGAGGAGGAGGAAGTTATTATAGTAAAAGCAGAGGATAATCTACTTATAGATAATAGAGAAATAAAAGAGCCTATAACTAAAGCCTCTAAGATAGAGAAGGCTACCTATAAGCTTAAGATTCTAAAAGAACTTTAAGATCTATATAAATAGCTAGGGATTATCCCTCCTTATAAATACCTATAAAGTAATTCTAGATTACCTCTTATAAAGAAGTTAGATATTTAAATCTAACTACTACTAGAATCTAAGTAGTACTTAACTAAGGATTATATAATATATCATATCTTTATTACTAGCTAGGAATCTACTATAGATACTAATAGCTAGGGTAAGGCAACCTATATAAGGATTATAGTAGCCTACCTAGACTATATTCTCTCTAATCTTTAGTAAAATACTATATTAGAGATATACTATGAATAGGGCTAGGAAGGTTTCTATTAATTTCTTAAATTATAGTTAGGTAATCCTAAGAATCACTAGCAAGATATATAATTATGAATAATCTATATAAAGCCTTATAATAATAAGGCAGAATATATCTTCTAGTAATACTAGTATAAATAATATATAGAGATAGGGGAGGATATAGAGAAGCTTAGTAAGATATAGCTACACCTCTTCTTTAAGTCCTTCCCTAGATTCTTTAAATAGAAGATCTATAAACTTACTAAATTCCCTAAGACTAAGAAAGAACTAGTCTCTCTTATTATAAGGCTTTATCTAAATATTAAGTATAATACTTATAAGGATCTCTTATAAAGGAACTATAGAGGCTACTAAGGCCTAGGGGGTCTAGTAAGGTCTACCTTCCTAAAAAGGGAGGAAAAGACTAGGACTACCCTTACTATAGGGTCTATAGATACTAAGAAGAAGGACTTTAAGAAGTTTAAACTATAGAATAGGAGATACTATAACTATAGAAAGCTAGGGCATCTTATAAAAGAATACTATAGCCTAAAGGCTAACTTTATAAAGATAACTTAACTAGTTATATTAGTTATTATAAAGAGGAAGAGGGGTAAGCCTCTTCTTTTATACCTAAGTCTACTCCTCTAAGCTTAGCTAAATTATAATAAAGGGCTACTAGTACTCCCTATACTAGTAGATAGTAGGAGCTAAATTAATATTATCCCTATAATCCTTATAAAGGAGGCTAGTTAGAAGCTACTCCCCTACTAAGTCTTTATAAAGATATTAACTAAGTAAGAAGTTAGGAATAAGAGTATAATAGAAATAGAGATTACTCTTATAGATAATAAGAGTAAGGAATATTATTTCTATAAACTTATAGTAGCCTCCCTAGATATTAGTTATATTATATTAGGGATGCTATAGCTAATAAGATATAACCTTATAATATTATAGGGGTAGGGGAAGGTTATCTTCTATAAGGGCACACCTATTAAGATTAGTATAGTCACTATAAAAGAGTTTATAGAGGAGATAGATATATTAGTAATAATAATTAATCTATATCTAGATAATAGAATAACCTTATAAGATATAGGGGGGAACTCTTTACCTAAGTAGCTAGAGGATTATATAGATATTTTCTTAGAGGAGAAGGCTACAGAGTTATCTTTATACTAGGAGGGTATAGATCTAGAGATAGAACTAGAAGAGGGAAAGCATCCCCTATTTAGCCCTATCTATAATTATTTATCTATAGAACTTATAGTACTTTATAAGTACTTAATAACTATACTTATAAAGAGATAGATTAGGGAATTAAAGTTATCTATAGGTACTTCTATCCTATTTATAAAAAAGAAGGATAGTAGCTTATAGATCTATATAGATTATTATAGACTAAATATAATTACTTATAAGAATTACTACCTACTTCCCCTAATCTAAGAGATGATTAACTAACTTATAGAAGGGTATATCTATACCTAGTTAGACCTTTATAATACCTACCACTAAATATAGATTACCTATAGCCATGAATAGAAAATAGCCTTTTAGATAAAGTATAGGCTATTTAAGTACTTAGTAGTCCCCTTTAGGCTAACTAATATATCTATAATATTCTAGGCCTTTATAAACTAGCTATTCTATAACTACCTAAATTAGTTCTTAGTTATCTATTTAGATAATATTATGATTTTCTCTAAGGATGAGAAGGACTATATTAAATATATTTATATAGTACTAGAGAGGCTCTATAAGACAGGCCTCTATATAAAGGTAAGTAAATATATATTTATAGTAAAGAAGATTAACTTCTTAGGATATATTATTACCCTAAATAGTATAGAAATAGAGCCCTTATAGATAGATATAATCCTAAGCTAGCTAGTGCTAGAGTCTGTAAGGAAGGTCTTAGTATTCTTAGGCTTTATAAACTAGTATTATAGATTTATAGAGAGGTATTTATAGATATTAGTACTCCTAATAGACCTACTATAGAAGCCTAAGCTAGGGAAGGTCTTATAGAAGTTAGGGCCTAACTTTCTACTAGAACTAGCCCTCTAGGCTTTCTAGAAGCTAAAGAAGGAGTTTATAAAGTATATTATAATAATATACTTCCTAGAAACTCTATATTTATAATTAGAGACTAATTTATTAGGGAAGGTACTCTATAAAATACTCTTATAATTATATACTAATAGTTAGTAGTAACTAGTAGCCTTCTACTCTTAGAAGCTACTACCTATAGAAAGAAATTATAGTATTTATAACTAAGAACTTCTTATAATAGTAGAATCCTTTAGGGAATAGTAATACTATTTAGAGGGTGCTTATAAAATAGTTAAAGTTATTACTAATTATAATATATTATAGTACTTTATAATAACTAAAGAGTTATTATAAAGATAGATTAGGTAGTTATAACTTCTTATATTATTTAACTTTAAGATAGTCTATTATAAAGAGAAGAAGAACCCTATAGATATACCCTCTTAGAGGGTAGACTATATTAGAGAAGCCTATAAAGAGGATGAAAAAGGCCTTAGTAAGAGAGATTTATTAGTTCTATAAAGATAGCTAGCACTTATAAGAGTAGCTAATAAGGTAGTAGGAACTACTATAGAGTATAAAGATATCTTATAAATAGTAGTAGATACTACAGGGTATAGAGATACCTAAGGCTATAGATTAGCCTAAACACCTAAAAAGGTAGCCTAGAGACTAGTTATAGGAGAGACTAAGGTATAAGTTCCTATATTAGTATTTAGAGAGATATCTATAAAGATAGTTATAGAGATAACTATAGAGTAGAAAGTAGAGTATACTTATATTATTATTATATATAGTATAGAGGTAGTCCCTAAGGCTCTAGCCTAGGGAGAGGCCATCTATAAAGGATATATTATAGAGGGTTCATACTATAGGGACCCCTCTATAGAGATTAAGGCTATGGTGCTAAGAATCCTCTATAGAGATAAGTTTACTAAGAATATTCTTAAGGGTCTAGGTAACCCTATAAAGTTCTGCCTATAGAACTAGTATATAAGGGATAAGCTTAGCTAGTAGAAGCTCTAAGGGAATCTCCTTTATTATAAGGAGTACCTCTATATCCTAGATAACTATAGTCTAAAATTAGGGATCCTTATAAAGCTATATAATAACCCCTTTATAGGGTACTTTATAGAGGCTAGGATATTAGAGCTAGTAAGTAGGAGGTTCTAGTAACTAGATCTTAAAATATTTATTTATAAATACTATTAAGTCTATAGTGTATGTTAGGGCTTATAAAGGATTTATAGTAGGTAGTAAGGTCTCCTAGAGCCCCTGCCTATACCTATAGGAATCTAGGTCTAGATTATAATAGATTTTATTATAGATCTACCTATAAGTAAATTATTAGCTAGCTACTTATAAGATATATTTAATATTATTCTAGTTATTATAGATTAATTTAGTAAGATATTATACTTTATTCCTATTTAGAAAATTATTTATAATAAAGATTTAGCTTTACTACTTCTTTATAAGGTCTTCTAACTTCATAGTATCCCTAAGAAGATTATTTCTAACTAGGGTTTAGTCTTTATAAAAGGGTTCTAGGTAGAGATAATATACTTTCTCTTAATTTATAGGGGGCTAAGTATAGCCTACTACCCCTAGACTAATAGTTAGATTAAATATCTTAATAGTATATTAGAGTAGTATCTATAAGTATATATTAACTTTAGATAAGAAGATTAGGTTAACTATCTTCTACTTATAGAGTTTATATATAATAATACTTACTAAGCTTTAATCTAGAATACCCCCTTCTGTGTGGTTATAGGAGTTAACCCTTATATAATTAGGTTAGATATATATAAGGGCCTAGTAAGGGGGGCTATAGAGGAGGTTAAATAGCACCTTAAGGATATCTAAATAATCTAAAAGGAGGCTATAGAGTTATTATAGAAGGCTTAAGCCTACTAGAAGGAATATTATAATTAGAAGAGGATTATAAAAGTATTCTAGGTAGGATAGATAATCTAGATCTTAATAAAGAATATATTATAGATTAGACTAAGCATAAAACTAGACTAGTTAAATACTAGCCTAGTTAGAATTATTAAGTAGATTAGTAAGGTAGCCTACTATATAGACCTTCCTATAGGTCTTAAAGTATATAATATCTTCTATATATCTATACTCTATAAGTATAAGGAAATAAAGGGAGTAGACTCTTAGGAGAGATTTCCTATTTATAATACTATAGAGGCTAAATATAAATACTATCTAGAGGTAATTCTAGAATTATAGAGGTAAGATTATATTATAGAGTACTATATATAATAGAAGGGCTATAGCCTAGAAGATAATACCTAGAAGCCTATAGTAAACTTATACTATCTAGATATCTATAAGGACTATATAAACACCCTTATAAGGAGGAGGAAAAAGGTTTATTTAATAAAATAAAGAAGAAAGAACTAAAAACTCTTTATAATATAGGCCTACTCTCTACCCCTATAATCTTAGGTATTATATAACCTCTACTACTAGGATATAAGTAATAACTTATAGAGGATAGTAAGCTAGGCTACTATAAAGGGTCTTATTACTTAAATAAATAATAGTATCCTCTATAGTAGAGGTAGTTATTATACTTACTACCTAATCTACTAGAGATATAGATAGGGAATAAGATAGTACTACTATTCTATCTATACTTACTATACTTCTTACCTATAAGAGGCTATGCCCTAGCCCTAGTTATAAGAATAGCCTTATAGAGCTAGGTATATATAGCTAACTATCTAGGACTACTATAGCTAGCCTACTAGACTAAGTAGAGTATAGGCCTTATAACCTATATATACTTATAGTAGGATAGGGGTTGCGTCCCTATCTAGAGGGGGAGCCTAGAGACTACTATAGGGTTTATATATAAGTATATAAGGAACTAAGTATCTAGGGGCAACTCCACTATCTAGGTAGACTCTCAGATAGTGGTATTACCTATAGTAGGTAGCTAAGCATCCTACTAAGCCCTAGGAGTACCTGTAGGAGATAGAGGTAGCCTAATAATAAGGTTTCCCTAAAGAAGTATTAGCTAAAAGTCTCTTATAGAGTAAGAAGAAGCATAACTTACTACTATAGTAGAAGCTAACTAGATATTTATTATAGTCTAGAGAGGATTATTATAGTAGTGTATAGAGTATATAGGCAGTAGGATAGAGCTAGGGCTAGGAGGGGTACTAGTAGTAGGTAGTATAGTAGGTATAGGTAAAGGTAGTACCACTACTACTACTAGAGTAGGGGGGACTAGGGGGGCAGCTAGTATAGGTATGGTAGGTATAGTAGTAGTAATAGATATAGGGGTAGTAGTATTAGTAGAGATAGGGGCAGTCTATTATAAAGGATTAGTACTACTTATATAAGATAAACTTATAAAGTTATAAAATACTAAGAAAACTTAAGAAAAGGGGATACTTATATTATAGTCTAGAGATAGGGACTAGGAGATCTTATAGCTAATAAAACTCTTATAAAAGGATATTTTATTTAATAAAAAAAAGTTTTTTTATAGGGGGGAGGTGAAATTCTATTTAGTCTTTATAAATAGATTAATATAAATTTATAAAAAAAATACTTATAAACACTAGAGAAAGTAAAATAAAGGAAAAATATTAAATTTATAATATATAATTAAAGAAACTAGAACTAGACTTTATAAATAATAACTAATATATATAATAATATAAGTATATATAAAGCCTAGGCTTATAAGAGCCTAAAACTTATAGGGATACTTATAGAAGAAAAACTTTATAAAATTAAAGAGAAGAAGAAGAAAATTTTTATAAGAGATAGGGAGGGTAGGGCCCTATATAACTTTTAAAATTACTAATATAATATCTACACCTACCTATAATTCTTTAAAAATAGTGAATATCTTAAGATAAATATATTTTAGAAAGGACCCTGTAAACTATATCTTTTTATAAGGGTAGATAGAAATAAAAGATATTCTATAAGCTTTTAGAAGAGTAAATAAGAGTAAAAGAGACCCTATAAGCTATAGTTTAGTAGATCTTTTCCTTATCTCTAGTTTTCCTACTATAAAAGGGGGTTTTTATAGATTCTAGGGTTTTTACTAGTACTTATTATTATAAAGATAGGCCTTGGGGACTAAGGCCTATAAAAGGGGGGGGTAGTTATAAGGATTTAGAACATCCTTTATTCTTTATATATAGACTCTATAAAGATAAGCCTAAGGGCTTACTCTATGAAGTAATTATATAATAGAGTATATGACCTATAGAATATATTTACCCTTTACAGGAGCTGACCCCTTAGAGGTTAGTAATAATCTATATTATTAAGGCATATATATGTTCTCACAGCCATTATTCCTTCACATTAGTTCATAACCCCATATCACGGATCCCGGATCCTTATAGTATATTAGGGAGTATAAGTACTATGTCTGCTATGCCTCCTATATATCTACTATAGTTAGTTATAATAAATACTCTAATTATTATTCTAGTCTCTATATAGTAGTATCTATCCCTTACCCTCTACTACTTATTAGTTCTTATACCTATATAACCTACTAGATGGTCATACCCTCCTAGTAGTATATATATACTAACTATAAATACTACTAATACTATACCTAGGCAGCTAATACTTACCTCTAATAATATATCTCTATACTCTAAGATATTCTAGTAGTTTCTACCTATAGTATTTATAATACCCTACTATCTGCTTCACTATGTAGTTAGAATTACTATAGTTCTTACTACTATTAGTCTAGGTAAAACCCCTTAGTCCCTATTATCTTTTCTTTATATAATAGTGATTAGGATGTCCTGGATCTAGGCTAGATAGATAAGCTATGCCTCTTTTATAGGGCTCTATATTAGGAGGCTAAGATTACTAAGGAGCATAATATCTTATATAAGTCATACTATAAGCATGGCTTAGTATATTTAGATCTAATCTAGTTATTATCAGACCCCTTACTCTGCTAATATTTTAGCACTAATAATAGTAATTCCTATCTATTCTAAATATATATCTAGTAGCTAAATTATTCCCTAGCCTTTACCTCTATTAACTATAACTATAATAATTATCTAGGTATAAATAAGTCCTAGTATATCTTTTAGATTAATAGAATAATATACTATTATTAAGGTCCCCTAGCTAGTATACTAACTTTATATATATTTCCCCTGTATATTATCTATAGCTAATACTTAATATATCTATAGGTTCTATGCTATCCTATGCTAGCCTTTACCTACTTAATCTATTATTAGTATATAAGATCTATACTTAAAATAACCCCTCTTTATATTAGGCTATAGTTAACCTTATTAAGTAACTAGATTAGTCTATCTATATATTAAATCTATTCTATACTCTTTTTTAATAGGCTTATAATATTATAGTATCCCTAGCACTAGATTCTATCTACTTAAATACCTAGATCTATATTATTCCTAATAAGTAAGGTAGTTAGCTATTTAATATAGTTACCTCTATAAATAAGATTACTAGCTTTATTCTAGATATTCCTAAAGAATGGCCCTATCTAAGCTTTTATAATATTTAACTATATCTATACTATGCACTACACTACCTAGATCTAAGGTTAGTAGATATCCCTAGGCTAGCTAACCTTTATACCCCTAATACTATATAGAATATTAAGGATTAGTATCTTACTAATATCTACTACTCCTACCTACTATATTTACTACTACATTATGTCCTATTCTACCTAGATAGTGGTGTTAGTCATCATTAGGCCATGTACCTATGTGGTCTAACACTATTAGGTCAGGCCTATAAGTAAGAGTTACTAACTAACTAGATATAGGCCTAGTAGCTAATATACCTGTGTATAGATGCTTTTAACCTATTCTACTATAGGGGTAACCTCTAGCAGTAGTTTATAGTAGATATATATCTTATAGTAGAGAAGAAGAACCTAGACTATATAAGGTATTATTAGACCTAGTTATATATAGAGTCTTATTCCTATATATAGATAACTACCTATGTAGTAGAGGCAGTAGGGGGTTAGCCTATTAGTACTAAGATAGGTAAGAAGATAGTCTTACCTACTATTTTTATTAGGAGTAGCTATTATTAATAGAAATACTACTAAGATTCTCTAACTATTATATATTAGTTTAGTAAGCCTATCTTCTTTATTACCTTTACTACTAATCCACAGTGGCCAGAGATTATGGCTAAGCTAATTAGGGATAATAATAATATACTAATCTAGGATCCCTTTACCTATCCAGACTTAGTCTACTATATATTCTATATAAAGTTATAGAGCCTTCTTTATAATATCTAGAAGTAGGATATCTTTAGCTAGTATAAGGCCTATATATTTATTATTAAGTACTAGAAGTAAGGTCTCCCTTATATCTATATCCTTCTATAGATGCATAATAACTAGTAATTCCTAGATGCCTATATTCTTAATAATATAATTAATATAGAGATTCTACCTATTAATAATCATGGTGGGCAGCAGCTCTATAATATTATTATAAAGATAATAATATATTAGCTATATAGTAATTATAACCCTACTACTCCCTATATAAGAGATATTAATAATATTTATATATGCTTAAAGCACTTTCCTAAGCCCTTCTATAAAGTAACTAAGATTAAGAAGGATAGCTATCTAATATATTATTACTAGGATATATAATAGATTAGGGTCCCTTACCTAGGCTGGTTAGGTGAGTTTATTAAGGTTAGGAATAAATAGGTTATTCCCTATAATCCCTATCTAAGCTATAAGTATACTACATATATTAATATTAAGCTATATAGTAGTATTAAGGCTATCTAGTACTTATATAAATATCTTTATAAGGGGCTAGATTAGTTAATAGTTAAGTTCAGCTTTAATAAGATAAAAGAGTTTATTAATAGCTACTATCTAGGGGCCTCTAAGGCTTTCTAGCACCTTATAGAGTACTAGGTTAATAATATAAAGCCCTCTATTATAGTATTAGTTATATATAGTTAGAATAACTATAATCTGATTTATAAGGCTAATATAACTAATAAGAAATTATATAATCTAATAGCATGTTATACTACATACCTTCTAGAATTTTTTTAATACTACTAGGAGAATCCTAATACCCTAAAACATCTTTATTAAGAGGTCCCATACTACTTTATCTAGTATAAAGGCATCTAGTACCTATACTAGAGGGGGTTTTAGCTTAGCTATATATATCCCCTAACACCTTAGAGTAAGGAGATATACTATATCTAATATCTTTTAATAGTGGTTTATGGCCTATCTAGTTATAAGGATCTTTATATTATTAGTAGGATAGTTTACCTAATATTCTAGGAGGCCTACTATATATTAGGTATTATTAACTAGGATAATAAGTAGGTGAAGTATTTTAAGAATATTATTATCTTTTAGATTAGGAAGGTCCTTTATATCATGTTTACTACTACTTTAGTATATATATCTCTAACCTAGGACTATACTACCACTATCTAGAGATGCTTTAGTAACTCTATTAGTAATAATCTACTATCCTAGATATATTAGGAGCTCCTTTTCTTTAATACACCTAATAATAATATGCATAAGGATCTTATGCTATAATATATTAGTTAGATACTAGCTTAGGCTAAGAAGATACTAGCAGATTTTAGCCTTCCTAGGGTAGAGTATAATTAGTCTCTCTAGATAGCTAATAGTTACTAGGAGCTATATAAGAAATTAGTATATAATTAGGCTAAGTAGCATGCATTCTTTAATAACCACTATAACTAGTTAAACTATAGTTAGTATATAGCTTTTAATTATATTACTAGTACTATTAAAGATGACCCTATAAAGGCATGCTTCTTTCTATATAGGCTAGATAGTATAGATTAGTTATCTAGTATTATCTATATCTATATTATTCCTACTCATTCTCTCTAGGGAAGATATACCTTTATAATACTCTAGCTAAATTCTATTAATCCCATGGCCTTATTATCTTATATATTATATTAACTAGTGTAGCCTCTCTTCTTTTACCTAGTAGTTAGATAGCTTATAAATAGTTTTAGATCCTTATGCCTTATAATAAGAACTTATCCTATATAGTTAAGTAAGGGACTGGCACTATAGAGCTAATATAGTAGATATCTTTAATTATATAGGATAAGATGCTAATAACTAGCTACTATATCTTTAATACTATAGATTAGATACTCTATAATATCTATGCAGATATGCCTAGTAGTGATTAGCTTTTTAGAGGCATCCCTATAGTCCTTAGTAGTAATTTTTAGCAGATCCTTCCTATCATGCCTGGTGGTAACCATGTAGATATTATATTAGTCTACCTATAGTAAGTAGTAATCTAGCTATATTTAGAGGTCCTATCTCTTACTATTAATATATAGCTATAGTTAACCTCTAAGGATAATTATCATCTAGTATAGTGGCTTACTAATCTTAACTATATACTCTCTATAATAGGCCTAATCTCTTTACCTCTATATATATGTGGGATGCATAAGATAGATAACTTTATAGAGTTAATCTACCCTGTGGTATAGCTATATATAATCTATAATATAGTAGCTAGCCTATCCCTCTTTCAGGACTATACTATTCTAACTCTATGTAATATTAATATAGATGATTTTAATAAGATCTTACTAGCTTACTTACTAGGTGATAAGGTCTGCCTTCCATCCCTTAATATATGTAATAGTAATAGTGAGGTAGATAAGGAGTATATAGTAGAGTTTTTATATAGCCTTTACTCTACTACTTTACTATTAGGTAAGCTATAGTTAAAGGTAGGCATACTAGTAATATTAATACAGAACTATAATCTATATTATAGCATATATAATAGTATATATCTAATTATTACTAGTATCTAGTACTATTACCTGTAGGTTAAGATCACTATAAGTAGATTTAAAGGTAATTAGTATCTATTACCCTAGCTTAAGTTACTATCTAAGGATAGTGACTTCCTATTTCTTTTAATATATATCTAGTTCCTGGTTTACCTAGTCTTTATAATAACTATTAATAAGGTATAAGGCTAGTCTCTTTAGTATATAGGTGTAGATCTATATATCTCTATATTTTCCTATAGTTAGCTCTATATAGTAATATTATAGACTATATCTACTAGGTAACTAACTATCCTTTTTAATCATAATAATATAGATTAGATTATAAAGAATATTATATATCTAGAGATGCTCTAGCCTTTTCTTCCTATATAATTAGTAGCTTAGGTATATATTCCTCTAAGAAAAAATATATATATTATACCTCTCCCCCCTTTATAATATCTAACCTCTTCTTTCTTTATATCTTAATTATCTTAATCTATATTATACCTTCTTTATTATTATATTAATCTCTAATTATACCTATTACTTCTTTAGCAGCCTTCTTGCTATTAATGCTATATCTTAGGACTTAATAATAATATATATATTATTATAGGTATCTACCTAGGGACTTATAGAGTAACTACTAGGGCTGATTATTAAGCTAGATAGGATACTAATTATAGTTAAATACTATAATTAATTTTAATTATCCTTTATGGCTAGCGCTATCATGATCTGCTAGGGGTATCTATTAGTAAGGATATTAAACCAGGGCTATCTAATATTAACTATCTATATAGAGTATTTAATACTATAACTTATCTTCTACTCTAATTCCTATTATATATATAATATATTAGCTAATACTCTTTTCTCTATTTATAGGATGCCTAGTAAACCTAATACTACACTATATAAGGATTATATACTACTAATAGTTTAGCCTTCCCTAACCTTTATAGCCTTAGTTATCTATAAATAGCCTACTATTAGGGATTATTAGATATTAGTTATATAGCTAACAGTGTATAACTATACTAAGGGTATAAATAATAATAAGGTAAAGAATAGCCTAGATAACTACATCACCTTCTAAGTAGTAGTAGTAATTAGCCCTAAGTCTTTACTAAGGGGATTCCTAGTTCTATACCCTAGTAAGATGGTCTAGGTGTCTAGTAACTTAATTAGTTACTATAATATAGGTGGTTAAGAGTGCCCTTACCTCTATATATTAGTTATATTATTTATTCTACTATCCTAAGCACTGTCTGCCTAGGCACTATTAGTATCTAATATAGTACCTTAGAAACATCACCATAGGGTCCTTAGTAAGGTTAGTAATATATCTATATAGATAGGGGATACTACTATTCCTTCCTAGTTAGATATAGTCTCTTTAGCCCTAGGCTAGACTACTAAGTCTATTATTACTAGTACTACCCCCTCCTCTCTCTCTTCTTCCTACCTCCTATATTCTTCTCTACCTAGAGCCTTTAGCTCTGTAAAGTCAGAGTTAGATAGTAATAGTATAGTATCTAAGTCTAATATATTATATTTAGATTTAGGTTTAGACTTAGACTTAGACTTAGATAGTACTAAATTAGATAATACTAATAATTATTCTTCTATAGATAACTTTATTATAGAGGAGGTATCTAAAAAGTAGAAATATACTATAGCAGAGCACTAAGTAGATGGGAGAGGTTAGCTATTATATACTTAGAGATTTAGTAGGTCTGTAGGCTTAGCTATAGGGCACTTACCTTATATTTTAGTAGTAATCTAATAGGCTATGTATCCCCTCTAACCACCTAGCTCTACTAGGCATATTAATAGGAGCATACTATAGAGTTAGTTAGCTAACTAGTAAACCTATAGTACTGCTAAGAAAGAAAGATAGGGATGTAATACTAGGAGTAGCCTAGCATAAGGTTTCAGCCCTATAACTAATATAATACTCTCTAACTAAGCTTATTACTATAATAGCTATAGGTGATGTACTATGCTAGTAGATATTAGGAGAAGGGACTCCTACTACTAGCACCTATATGTAGCGGGCAGGGCCCGCTGAGTGCTCGAGCTTACTAAGCACTCGCTGTCTGCCTGAGGCATCAATGATCTTTGGCTCTGGCTGAAATATTAGGGCTGGCCGCCAGCCACATGACACCTGTGAAGTCATATCTAAACTAGACACTAGCTACTAATTATATGACCTATATACTAACTATACACCCCTTTATATTTAGCTACTATAGCCCTAGCTAGATTCCTTCCTTAGTAATTTCTTACTATCTAAACCTAGGTTATAGGTTTCTAAGGCTTCTAGCCTGTAATAATAGAAATCACTCTTATTAATAAACTAGATAAACCAGATGAACTAGACAAACCAGATAAGCTAGATAAACCAGATAAACTAGATAAACCAGATAAACCAGATAAACTAGATAAACCAGATAAACTAGATAAACCAGACAAGCCAGATGAACCAGATAAACTAGATAAATTAGATAAACTAGATAAACTAGACAAACCAGATAAACCAGATGAACTAGATAAACTAGATAAACTAGATAGATTAGGTAAGATAACTAGAATAGGTAGGATAAGCTATAATAATATATTATTATAGATATCTACCTCCCTAGAAGGGACTAGTAAAGAGCAACCAGCACTATAGAG
>JAAKEQ010000147.1:0-20952 GCA_014250555.1 Aspergillus oerlinghausenensis | reverse complement strand
AATTTAAATTTAATTATATAAGTAACTCTTTTATAGGATATAAATATGTTAATAAACTATAATAATAATAAAAGAGTAATTTTAATATTCTAAGTCTATATACTATTATGCTGTCCTTCCCCTATAATAAGGTGAAAAAATTTTTACTTAAGATCTTTAGCCACCTACTATTATATATGCTACTCTATACTATTACTATCAACTATTACTATTTATTAATAGAATAGGGGACTATTTCCTATCTTCTCCTTTTCCAGGTCTATCACAAGAGAGTGATATTTTTTTATTAGAATACTATGATTCCACCCCAGTTATATTTAAGGCCTTAGAAACTATAATTAATCTAGTCCTACTCTAGTCATCTCTAGCACCATAAAGAGCACTACAGACACTAATACCAGCCTTAGAGGTGATATCTAATGGATCAGACCTACATAATCTATTAAGCCATGGCTTAACAGTACTATTAATTAATAATAGGTACTATATTCTATAGCTTTCTTTTTAGTAATAAGCCTTCTTAAAATAGTGGGGATATACTGCTATTAGAAAAGCTTGTATAAATAAAATACTTAATCTAAAGTATAAGTATCTATAGTAGTCATGATTAACAGCTTAATAGAATTAATAGGTAAACTTTAACTAAGTTACTAAACTTCTTAAGGGAATACTATAGCTTTAATATAAGATCTATAAAGTACTTCTTACCTATATAAAATATATAAAGGCTAGAATATCTAGTCTTTTATAATATCTTACTTTAAAGTAATATCAAGCAGCCTAAAAGAAGTTACTAAGTAAGGAAAATATTATAGTATATTTCTATATAATAATTTATTATATTCTATAGGTAATAGTTTAATATAATAGTTATAGACTTATATAAAAAAGTAAATATATTTATAAATAATACTTATCTCCTCCTTTAGAATAATATATATAGGAAGTTAAGTCCTTTAATAAACTAAACCTATTATTACTTAACTTATTATTAATATTATTATCTCCTTAAACCTCTCCTTTTATATAATTAAGAATAAATTATTTAGAATACTTCTGCAAACCCTTTAGCCTAATATTATAATATCTTAGAGAATAAAGATGTAGACACTAGTTAATAATTACTATAAGCAGGTTTTAACTAATCTACTTACTAATCTACTAGATATATAGAAGATTTCTATTACCTTTAACTACTAGACAAGCCCTAATAATATTATATTTATTATAGTTATTAGATCTTTTATAACTACTACCTAGGAGTGAAAGGAGGTACTTCTAGCCTTTTAACCACTATTAGGAGCTTATACTAGTTATATACTTAGCTCTATTATTTATAATATACTTATAGAGTTTAAACTTAATACCTAAGTCCTTAGTATAATAATAGATAATGCTTTAAATAATAAAATAGTAGTATTAGCCCTTACTAACCTCCTTTATACTTAGTCTTATTATTATTAGTTACTAGAATAGAATACACTACCATATCTTGCCCATGTAATCTAGCTAGTTATAAAGAAAATTATTAAGAGCTTTGATTTAGAGGCTAAGGATAATTAAGTATATAACTTTTATAATAATAGTAAGATTAAGGTAACTATCTCTAAATAGTTATATTTATTTAGTAAAGTCCTCTAGAAGGTATATAATAGTCCCTAGTAATAGTTAAGAAGAGACTTATAATTTTCCTTTACTAGATCTATATCCTTATGAATGCCATTAATACATCTCTATAGTAGAGTAAATATTTCTAATCTATATAAGTAAAGTACTATAAAGAGCCTCTTTAAATAATTTAAGATATCTATATATAATAAAACTCTAGTTTTGCTATAGTAACCTAAGCACTCTTTCTTAGATAGTTAATTAATGATTAGACTACCTTAAATAAGAATTTAAGGTTAAAGGCTCTAGGTCTATCTAATATTAAATAGAAGTAGATTTAATATTTAATTATTTTATTACTCCCCTTCTATTAATTTACAGAGTTAATCTTAATCTCTTAGGGTATTATAATCTATTATAGTTAGTAGGTATTTAATAAACTCTTTTAATATCTTAAGAAACTTGAGTAAGAGGCTTATATTAAATCTAAATAGCAGGAATCCCTAAACAACATAATTTCAGCTATAAAAGATAAACTAGGAGACTATTATGTAAAGACTACTAGTCTGCAGGGAAGGATATATATAGTAACTGCTATTCTTAACCTAACTTACTAGATGTAGGTATATAATGATGATAACTAGATAGCATATAAGTAAGCTAAATATAGATAAGAGATTATTATTTATTACTAGGATAATTATATCTATCTTAAGCTAAAGCAATAGAAAGAAGTAACTAAGGATTCTGTAAATATTATTAAGGTTAGTATATAATAGTCCCTAGTAATAGTTATGCTTATTATTCTCTAGGATCTTAATAGCATGTTTAGTATAAACTATTAGTAATATATAATAATAATAACTCTTATGGAAATTAAATATTATCTTAATAACCCTCCATTACTACCTATTCCTAGAAAGGACCTCCTTAGCTATTAGAGAGACCTAAAAGACTATTACCTAACTATTATAAAGATAGCTAAGGATATGCTTTCTACTTTTCTGACTAGTGTCCTAGTAGAGAGGGTATTTAATCTAGGTTATGATGTATATTATTATTAATAAGTAAAGATATATAGTACTATAATTAAAAGGGTGATAATACTAAAGCATGCTCTCCTATATCTTAAAGATACTAGCTTAATAAGTAAGTATTCTCTTAATAAGTTTAAAGATATCTTACCTTAGGAGATAGAGAAGCATCATGCATCTACTATAGCAGAAATTACCTTTGCTCTAAGTCTATAATTTAATAAGATAGTAGAGGAGGAAGTTATACCTGTAAATATTCCTATGGTTATTATTAGTTAACTACCTGCATAGGTAAAAGGTAGATATAGATAGTAGAATAAAGTTTTTCTTTCTTAACTATTACTTCTGACTATTACTTCTATTATTTACTAGATATAAGTAAGATTATAATAGCATGGTATGCTTGTAACTTATATAGCACCTTACCCTATAGAGACTAGTATAGGGATTCTTATTTCCTAATAGGAGTCCTATCAGACTTTCTTAATAGGATGGGAATTCCTAATTATAATATAAAATAGGATGGGATCCCTATTATATTAGATAAATTTAATAGGACTCCCTTCCTATTTATTTTTAATAGGAAGGGAATTCCTAGTAATAGGGAAAATAGGAAGGGAAGAAGATTCCCTTCCCATCCCTAACCTTTAGGGACTCCCACAGAACAAAGATTTTAGGATGGGATTCCCATACCTAAGCCCAAAATAGGAGGGGAACCCAGAGTGGGATTTCCCATTCCCTTCCCTTCCCTTCCCAACAGCCAGCCTAGTATTAACTAGCCACCTAGGAAAGAATATATTATATATAATAGTTACCTAGAACTTCTATTAGCCAGAACTCTCTGTAGATATTTAATAGTTTATATAGAACTATGATAAGTATAGTACTAATTATATATAGTATAAGTAATACCAGGGACTGCTAAAGCTATTACTAATTCTAGATTATAAATAGTATAAGATTACTATTAACTTTATCATAAAGCTGCCCACCTCTGATGGCTATAAGGATATTATGGTAATTAGTAATTAACTTAGAAAAGATGTGATCCTAGTGCCCTATAAGTGAACAGACTCCAAAATGGTAGTGTAGCTATTGATTAATTAGTTTATTAGGTACCATAGCATCCCTAGTGTGATTATGTTGGATTATAGCCTATAGTTTATTAGCTAATTCTGGGAGCACTTCTATAAGTGGCTGGGTATTAAATAATAACTCTTAATAGCCTTTCACCTACAGACAGACAGATAGATTAAATAGATAAATGCTATATTAGAGGCCTACCTATAGAACTTCTATAACTATACCTAGACTAACTAGAAGTTATTATTACTAATAGCCTAACTAGCTATTAATAGTTAGGATGCTATAAGTATAGGAGTTAGCCCCTTCTTCTTAGACTATAGATATAATATTAAGCCTTTAGAGGTTAAGCTATTAGATTAAGAGGCTGCTGCTCTAGATATAGTATATTTACTAAAGGAGAGGGCTAAGGTAATTATTATAAAGATAAAAGAAGCTATAGATATAGCCTAGTTAGAACTAGCTACTATCTAGTAATATTAAGAGGAATATTTAAACTACTCCTACCTAGCAGCTCTATGCTATGCTATTAACTTAAAAGTATGGTTAGATCTATAGAATATTTAAATAGACTACCTAAGCTAGAAGCTTGATATATAGTATGTAAAGTTTATAGTACTAGAAGCTATTAGATTATATACCTACTAGCTAGACACACTACTAGGCATGTATAATATGTTCTATATTAGCCTCCTTTAGCCTGCTGTGGATAATCTGTTCCTAAGCTAGTTAAATAATAACTACTAGCCACCCCCTAAGCTGGTGGATGGTGAAGCTGAATTTATGGTTAAGAAAATCTTGGATGAATGGGAGAAGTGAATTAGGTAAGGCCACTACATAGAATACTTAGTTAAATAGGTAGGCTATAAGCACCCTATATAGGAGCTAGCTATAAACCTTATAGATACTATAGTGCTTAATATTTGGGAGGGAAGATCTAGTGATTTTAGCTCTGGCTAAGTTAACTGGGGGAGTAATGATTTTGACCCTGGCCAGGAAGCTAAGACCCACTAATTTCAGCCCTAGCTAAAATACCTATTTTAGAAAGAGGGGGGGGGTAGTATAGCAGGCAGGGCCTGCTGAGTACTTAAGCTTACTAAGTACTTGCTGTCTGCCTAAGGTATTAATAATCTTTGGCTCTAGCTAAAATATTAGGGCTGGCTGCCAGCCATGTGACACCTACAAAGTCATATCTAAACTAGACACTAGCTACTAATCATATGACCTACACACTAACTATGCACCCCTTTATGTTCGGCCACTGCAGCCCTAGCTAGATTCCTTCCTTAGTGATTTCTTACCGCCCAAACCTAGGTCATAGGTTTCTAAGGCTTCTAGCCCGTGACATCACCTATATATTACTCTGCAGTGCTGGTTGCTCTTTACTAGTCCCTTCTAGGGAGGTAGATATCTGTGATAATATATTATTATAGCTTATTCTACCTGTTCTAGTTATCTTACCTAATCTGTCTAGTTTATCTGGTTTATCTGGTTTATCTAGTTTATCTGGTTTGTCTGGTTCATCTGGTTTATCTAGTTTATCTAGTTTATCTGGTTTGTCTGGTTTATCTAGTTTATCTGGTTTATCTAGTTTATCTAGTTTATCTAGTCTGTCTGGTTTGTCTGGTTTGTCTGGTTTGTCTGGTTCATTAATAAGAGTGATTTCTATTATCACGGGCTAGAAGCCTTAGAAACCTATGACCTAGGTTTAGATGGTAAGAAATTACTAAGGAAGGAATCTAGCTAGGGCCACAGTGGCTGAATATAAAGGGGTGCATAGTTAGTGTGTGGGTCACATGATTAGCAGCTGGTGTCTAGTTTGGATGTGACTTCATGGGTGTCATGTGGCTAGCAGCCGGCCCCAACATTTTGGCCAGAGCCAAAGATCATCGATGCCTCAGGCAGACAGCGAGTGCTTAGTAAGCTCGAGCACTCAGCGGGCCCTGCCCGCTACATAGTATATAAGTAAGCTAAATATAGATAAGAGATTATTACTTATTACTAGGATAATTATATCTATCTTAAGCTAAAGTAATAGAAAGAAGTAACTAAGGATTCTATAAATATTATTAAGATTAGTATATAATAGTCCCTAGTAATAATCATGCTTATTATTCTCTAGGATCTTAATAATATATTTAGTATAAACTATTAGTAATATATAATAATAATAACTCTTATAGAAATTAAATATTATTTTAATAATCCTTTATTACTACCTATTCCTAGAAAGGACCTCCTTAGCTATTAGAGAGACCTAAAAGATTATTACCTAATTATTATAAAGATAGCTAAGGATATACTTTTTACTTTTCTAACTAGTGTCCTAGTAGAGAGGGTATTTAATCTAGATTATAATATATATTATTATTAATAAGTAAAGATACATGATACTATAATTAAAAGAGTAATAATATTAAAGTATACTCTCTTATATCTTAAAGATACTAGCTTAATAAGTAAGTATTCTCTTAATAAGTTTAAAGATATCTTACCTTAGGAGATAGAGAAGTATTATATATCTACTATAGTAGAAATTACCTTTACTCTAAGTCTATAATTTAATAAGGTAATAGAGAAGGAAGTTATACCTATAAATATTCCTATAATTATTATTAGTTAACTACCTACATAGGTAAAAGATAGATATAGATAGTAGAATAAAGTTTTTCTTTCTTAATTATTACTTCTAATTATTATTTCTATTATTTACTAGATATAAGTAAGATTATAATAGTATAGTATACTTATAACTTATATAGTACCTTATCCTATAGAGACTAGTATAGGGATTCTTATTTCCTAATAGGAGTCCCATCAGACTTTCTTAATAGGATAGGAATTCCTAATTATAATATAAAATAGGATGGGATCCCTATTATATTAGATAAATTTAATAGGACTCCCTTCCTATTTATTTTTAATAGAAAGGGAATTCCTAGTAATAGGGAAAATAGGAAGGGAAGAAGATTCCCTTCCCATCCCTAACCTTTAGGGACTCCTGCAGAATAAAGATTTTAGGATGGGATTCCCATACCTAAGCCTAAAATGAGAGGGGAACCCAGAGTGGGATTTCCCATTCCCTTCCCTTCCCTTCCCAACGGCCAGCCTACCTATATCTAATAGCTAGAGGGAGATATAGAAGTATCTATTAAAGAAACTCTTTAAAGCTACTATAGAGTTAGAATATAATATATTATTAGCTTAAGGGACTTTCTAGAAGGTTAGAATGTCTAGAGATAAGTAGATTATTCTACTATAATAAGTTTTTACTTATAAATTTAATTAAGAAGGCTATCTAATTAAGGTAAAAGCATAAATCTATATATAAGAGGATATATAGTAGATAATATATAATAATACTTTAGCTACTACTCTTACTATATAAATATTTTAGATATTAATAGCTATTATAGCAGTATTTAATCTTAATATATAGTAAATTAATACTATTAATACCTTTATTAATAGTAAGCTAGATAAGGAGATCTATAGTAGAATAATAGAAGGATTCTCTAAATATAACTATATTTACCTATTAAAGAGAGCCCTTTATAGCCTATATAGGGTACTATACCTCTAGTAGAAAGATATTTTAAAAGTACTTAGAGAGATAGGATTATAGAGAATTAATACTAACTTGTCACGGGCTAGAAGCCTTGGAAACCTATGACCTAGGCTTGGACAGTAAGAAATCACTAAGGAAGGAATCTAGCTAGGGCTGCAGTGGCCAAACATAAAGGGGTATATAGCTAGTGTGTGGGTCATATAATTAGTAGCTGGTGTCTAGTTTAGATATAACTTTATAGGTATCACATGGCTGGCAGCTAGCCCTAATATATCAGCCAGAGCCAAAGATTATTAATGCCTTAGGCAGACAGCAAGTACTTAGTAAGCTTAAGTACTTAGTAGGCCCTACCTGCTATACTACCCCCCCCCTCTTTCTAAAATAGGTGTTTTAGCCAGGGCTAAAATTAGTGGATCTTAGCTTCCTGGCTAGGGTTGAAATTAGTGGATCTTAGCTTCCTAGCTAGGGTTAAAATCATTACTCCCTAGTTAACTTAGCCAGAGCTAAAATTACTAGATCTTCTCTCCTAAATATTAAGTACTATAGTATCTATAAGGTTTATAGCTAGCTCCTATATAGAGTACTTATAGCCTACCTATTTAACTAAGTATTCTATATAGTAGCCTTGCCTAATTTACTTCTCTTATTTATCTAAGATTTTCTTAACTATAAATTTAGCTTCACTATCTACCAGCTTAGGGGGTAGCTAGTAGTTATTATTTAACTAGCTTAGGAATAGATTATCTATAGTAGGCTGAAGGAGGCTAATATAGAATATATTATATATACCTAGTAGTATGTCTAGCTAGTAGGCATATAATCTAATAGCTTTTAGTACTATAAACTTTATATACTATGTATTAAGCTTCTAGCTTAGATAGTCTATTTAAATATTCTATAGATCTAATTATATTTTTAAGTTAATAGCATAGCATGGAGCTACTAGATAAGAGTAGTTTAAATATTCCTCTTAATATTACTAGGTAGTAGCTAGCTCTAACTAGGCTATATCTATAGCTTCTTTTATCTTTATAATAATTACCTTAGCCCTCTTCTTTAGTAAATATACTATATCTAGAGCAGCAGCCTCTTAATCTAATAGCTTAACCTCTAAAGACTTAATATTATATCTATAGTCTAAGAAGAAGAGGCTAACTCCTATACTTATAGTATCCTAATTATTAATAGCTAGTTAGGCTATTAATAGTAATAACTTCTAGTTAGTCTAGATATAGTTATAGAAGTTCTATAGGTAAGCCTTTAATATAGTATTTATCTATTTAATCTATCTATCTATCTATGGGTAAAAGGCTATTAAGAGTTATTATTTAATACCTAGCTACTTATAGAAGTACTCCTAGAATTAGCTAATAAACTATAGGCTATAATCTAATATAATTATACTAGGGATGCTATAGTACCTAATAAACTAATTAATTAATAGTTATACTACTATTTTAGAGTCTATTTACTTATAGTATACTAGGATTATATCTTTTCTAAGTTAATTACTAATTACTATAATATCCTTATAGCTGTTAGAGGTAGGTAGCTTTATAATAAAGTTAATAATAATCTTATACTATTTATAATCTAGAATTAGTAATAGCTTTAGCAGTCCCTAATATTACTTATATTATATATAGTTAGTACTATACTTATTATAGTTCTATATAAACTATTAGATATCTATAGAGAGTTCTAGCTAATAAAAGTTCTAGGTAATTATTATATATAATATATTCTTTCCTAGGTAGCTAGTTAATACTAAGTTATAGGTCTCCTATAAGATCCTTATTTATAGTAGTTTAGAGTTAGGGACCTATTTACAGCCCTAGTATAGTAAGTAGCTATCTAGTAATATAGAATACTTAGTAATTAATACTTATATATATAACTTCTTTAGGAATTAGGTGGCTCCTTCCTTTATAGCTTATTATATCTCCCTTAAGTTAGTATTATTTAATTCTACTTTCTTCTAATACTTTTCTAGTAGTAAGGGTATCCCCTTTACTAGTACTATAGGTAAGATTATATAATAATACTAGCTACTTAATAACCTTATATCCTGGTTAGATACTACTTTATGGGTGTGGGATATATATATATATATTTAACTAGTAATAGTCTGTAGTAGTATTAAGTAGTAGTCTTATATCTTAAGCCTATTATCTTCTATATCCTGTGGCATGTCCTGTTCCCTTTAGGATAGGGTATTAGGCTAAGTAGCTAGTTTCCTAGGCTAATAGTATATCTTATAATTAAATTAGCTTAACTAGTATAACTAATATATCTACTATTTATTAAGCCTTTAGACTGTCTTAAAGTATTTAAGGTTATAGTAGTCTATAATAAGCTTAAATCTAGGTAAGCTAATTAGCTCTAATTCCTACTCCTTAAGTATATTAACTATAGCTAGTAGCTCCTTATTATAGATCTTATAGTTATACTCTACTAGTATATTCCTCCTAGAGATATAGGTGACTAGCCTTAGTATACTATTATTATTATATTATAATATAGTAGCCCCTATTACCTAGTTTAAGGTGTTAGTTTTAACTACTATCCTTTAATTAGGGTTAAACTATATAAGAATTAGGGCTATTATAAATATCTTTTTTAATAGCTTAAAGGCCTTTACCTACTTATCTCCTTATATAAAGGAGGCTCTCTTATATATTAGTACTATTAATAGTTATACTATATCTAAAAAGTTTTATATAAACTAGTAATAGAAGTTTATAAAACTAAGGAATAATTATATACTATATATAGAGGTAGGGGCCTGCTATTCTAATATAGCTTTTACCTTATTAAGATCTATTTATATACCCTTACTAGCTTTTATTATAAACCTAAGATACTTTATACTTTTTACCTTAAACTTATACTTATTAATATCTAGCTATAATCCTGCATCTCTTAGATATTTAAGTACTTAGTAAATATATTATTAGTATTTAGCTAATAAGTTATTAGTAAAGATTAGTATATTATTAATATATATAGAGGTAAATTCATCTAGGAAGTCCTAAAGTATCTAGTTAATATACTATTAGAAGGTGCTGGGTGTATTTACCATACTAAAGAAGGTAACTAGCTATTTAAATAAGCTAAATTATATATAGAAGGCTGTTAACTATTTATCTCCTAGAGTAATATAGATCTTATAAAAAATAGTAATAATATCTAGTTTAGTAAACTACTTAGCCTTTATAATATATTCTAGGGTCTTATTAATTAAGGGGAGTGGGTACTAATCCTTCTTTATAATAATATTTAGGGTATAATAGTTAATATAGAATTATAACCTACCTCCTAGCTTATAGATAAAGAGTACTAGTGCTATAGCTATAGAGCTACTAGTATAAATAAACCCTTTTTCTAGTAGCTTAGTTAATGTTTTCTATAGTACTAGGAGCTCTCTATAAGATATACTATATAATAGCCCTTATAGTAGCTCTATTAGCTTCCCTTTTTTATCCTTAATAAGCTCTATCTAATAATTAACTCTAGGATAGTATAGTAGTAGCTTATTAGCCTACTTCTTATTAAATACTTCTAGAAACTTATAGTAATATACTAGTAGCTTTATAGCTAGGTTAGTATACTTCTTAACTTATAGTACCTTCTTAATATCCTTAATACTAGCTATAAAGATCTATATAGTCTTATCCTTTCTTTATTATTAGTAATAGACTATAAATCCTTAGGCACTAATCTACTTTACTACTAGCTTTAGCTTATTCTTAATACTCTTAATAGTAGAGCTATCTATAAATCTTAGCTAGGGTTCTTCTACTTTAATAGTAGCCTTCTAGTCTGCTATCTATAGGGTCCCTAGTATTAGGTTAGTCTTATTACCTAGCTTTAGCACTATATATATATAGACTATATATTAGTAGTTACTACTAATATCTAGTAAGAAGTAGGTAATAATTAAAATAATACTCCTAGTTATACTAGCATAGTTATTAAGGTAGATTAGCTTAATCTTTATTTACTCTAGTTATAGCTTTTATATAAAGTATTTAGCTATAACTATATAAGATATATATCTAGTATCTAGTAGAATTCTATAGTTATATTCCTTATTAACTATTCCTAATATAATAAATTTAGGGGTGTTAAATCTAATAGTCTGCTAAAATTATCTATAACTAGTAAGTATATCTTCCCTAGGATATAGGTAATACTAGCTCTTTAGCTATATTAACTATTTAACTAGCCTCTATAAGAGTCTTTTTATAGGGGTAATTTATTTTCTAACTTATTTTCTTTATTATCTTTAAGCAGGGGTCTAATAACTTAAGAAGTATATAATAATTTTAGCTTCTTATTCTAAGGGGGAATAGCTCCTAGGTACTAGCATCCTTTAATTATATAGTCTAATACTCTATAATATAAGTATCTTCCTTTACTATAGTGACAGGATAGCTCTATTTTATTAACCTATTTAGTATAGTACTAATAGTAAGCTAGGGTTATAGAAGAGGGCTCCTAATCTATAGTATTATTAGAACTAGTTATAACTAGGGAAGGGTTTACTAGAGGTGTAGGGGTATATATAGCATAGCTATAGCTAGTAGTCTATATATCTCTTCTATACTAATTAGAATAGCCTAATCTTCTTATATATAGGGCTTCTACTTAGTTAGCTACTTATTATACTTAATAATAGTAGTCTATAAAGGTCTCTTTCTTCTAGATACCTACTAGTACTCTCTCTACTTTAAAGCTTAGGGTACTATCTAAATAATTCTTCTTTACTTTATTAGACTAGGAGTAGCCCCTAGCTTCTATTAATAATTAATTAAGATCTGCTAGTAGCTTATTAAATAGATAATTACCTTAATATAGGGTTTATAGTTCCTATAGGGCTTTCTTACTCTAGCCCTAGTTAAGGAATATAAGGTTAAGCTAGTTATATAGGCTGTTTAGGGTTGCCTATATTATATTTAGGTCATTCCTATACTAATCTATCTAAGGGGCTATAGCTGCTATAGTATTATCCTTAAGTCTGCTAAATATATACTATAAGTACCTATAGTAGGAGCTAATTATAGCTTAATTAAGTAGTAATTTTACCTATAACTTAGAGTAAAAGGTCTGGTATATAGCCTTATTAGTGCTATTATATATCTCTATATTAGGTAGAATAGGCTTTGGCCTCTTTACTAGGTCTTCTGTAGGGATTAGTAAGGAAAGAGTTACCTAGGGAGTATATATTACTATAGTAGTAGTAGCTATTTATTATTTCTCTAGCTAAGCTATTTAATTAGTAATATTTTATAACTATTAGGCTATTTAGGCTATAAGGTTTGCCTATATATCACTCTATAGTGCTAGTTACTCTTCACTAGTCCCTTCTAGAGAGGTAGATATCTATAATAATATATTATTATAGCTTATTCTATCTATTCTAGTTATCTTACCTAATCTATCTAGTTTATCTAGTTTATCTAGTTCATCTAGTTCATCTGGTTTATCTAGTTCATCTGGTTTGTCTGGTTTATTAGGTTTATCTAGTTTATCTAGTTTATCTGGTTTATCTGGTTTGTCTAGTTTATCTAGTTTATCTAGTTTGTCTGGTTTATCTAGCTTATTAATAAGAGTAATTTCTATTATTATGGGCTAGAAGCCTTAGAAACCTATAACCTAGGCTTAGATAGTAAGAAATCACTAAGGAAGGAATCTAGCTAGGGCTGTAGTGGCTAAACATAAAGGGGTATATAGCTAGTATATAGGTCATATAATTAGTAGCTGGTGTCCAGTTTGGATATAACTTTGCAGGTGTCATATAGCTAGCAGCCAGCCCTAATATATCAGCCAGAGCCAAAGATTGTCGATGCCTCAGGCAGACAGCGAGTGCTTAGTAAGCTCGAGCACTCAGCGGGCCCTGCCCACTACATAACTTACATCTTTATATAGATAATAAGACTATTATCTTAGTATTTATAGATAATATATTATTTCTTTATTATTATAAAAGCAAGAAGCATGCTAATAATCTAATTCTAAAATTATAAGAATAATATAAATTCTATAATCTAGGTAAGGAAGAGACCTTCCTAAATATTAAGATTACTAGAGATTAAGTAAAGAGAAAGCTATGGCTTAGCTAATAAATATATATTAAGAAGATTATTATAAGATATTATTTAGATTTAACTAATTAGAAGGTATAAATATCTATAATAATAGATTAGCTACACCCCTATAATAGAAAGGCTATGCCTAGTGAGATATACTACTATTAATCTAAAATTAGATTAATCCTTTATACTGTAGTAATTACTTACTTAGATATTATTAAGATAATATTAGATCTATTAAGATATCTATTAAATCCTAGACCAGCCTATTTTAATATAGCTAATTAGATTATTCTATATCTTACTTTAATAAAGGACTATACATTAGAATATAGAGATAATTTAAAAGGGAATATCTTTATTATTATAAGTAATACTATCTATAATAACTAATTAGATTATAGTAGTAGTAAAGGATATCTAGTAAAGCTATTTAGTACTACTATTAACTAGTATATAGGGAAGTAATAAACTATTACTACTTCTACTACTAAGGTAGAATTACTTACCCTTTTAGAAGCTATAAAGAATATCTATTAGTAGAAATAACTATTCCTAGATATTAGATTTAATCTAGAGCATAAAATATCTATTCTATATAATAATTAATAAATAGTAGGGCTATTATGCAGTAAGGAACCTATAATTTATATAAAGCTATACTATATTAATATATACTAGTACTAGCTTTAGTAAGAGGTCTAATTAGGCTATATCTTAGTTAAATAGATTAAGACTAATTATATGCTAGCTAATAGCTTAATAAAGCTATTACTAAAGAATAGATATAATAACTTTTACTAGATAATTAGGCTTATTAGCTAATTAGGAGGTAGAGATTAAGCTTTAACCTATCTAATACTATTAATTTAATATAATTTACCTTATTAGGAGATAAATATAGCTTTAATAGCTATAGATTATATAGCTTTACCTAAGCAGCTTAGCTAGGGGGGTATATTAAATTATATAACTACTTACCTAATCTAGAAGTAATTTAATTTAAGTTATTCTAGCCTTATATTTAGTAATATTTAGCTATTTAAATAACTAGAAAAGGGGCTAAAATTAAAGACATAAATAGCAGCTAGATAGTTATTTATTTAGAGAAATCAGACCTTTAGTTAAGTTTTAATTAGCCATATAAATTACTAGTAGTTAGTGAATTAAACTAGTATTCATTATTTTCAACAGTTATGGTTACAAGCAGCCACACCCGATCAGAGCGGACGGGGCCCATAGTTATTGATTTACTGGCTACAAGCAGGGCCACACGCTACTGAATCATTGTAGATATAACTGCCTGATCTCCCTCAACCAGCTGTCTAATGCCCAGTTTTCCATCATAATTTTGCATTTTCCTTTGCTATACTGTTTCTCTTGAAACCAGCTATGCGGGGTAACAGTGAGCTGTCAAAGTTCTGGGCTATAGTGACTTCAGGGGAGGACCTGATCAATAAGGCACTCAAAAACATATCTCCATTGGACGTCCTTCGCTCAGTGGTGAGAGTCTCTATTAGCTAAATATTTGAGATTGACTAATGGATGTTATAGCGACTCTGCTCTTCTTTCTGATCCTTTCTTAAATGCAGAACTCTAGCAGAGTGCAAGGACCTGTTTTTGTTAAAGCTAACTTACATTAACACTCCAGAGGTTCATCCAAGCACTAGCCCTTGTTGTGCTCTTTTGAAGCAGAGAGTCTTACTCCCTTGATCTGTTCCATACCCAGAGCAGCCTCCAGCTTTATCAGTGCCGCCCTGGTTGGACTCAAATTTATCATTGGTACCTCAGCTTCTGTCACAACCTGGTCCTCTATTGAGAGTGACCAAATCCCATGAGCCCCAGTCGAAGATGGAAACTGTGAGTAAGTTTGATGAAATATTTAGCGCCTATATATCAGTGATAGGCATATGAATGATGAAAGATTGAATTAAGCTGCTTTGCACTGTAGCGTTGGCCTATATGATAAATCCTGTCTATGATCCTGATAATTTCAAGCCTAACTTAGTCCTTAATGCTCTAATTCTTAATAATTCATAATAGATGAGCAGACTTGCTCAGCTATTTCACGGGCAGTAATATATAACTGAGGGTTCTGCTATTCTTAGTTTCTTTTGGTGAGCTATGCGAGTCCTTATGCGCCATGAAATTAAGTATAGGGCATTAACAGTTGATAAGAAATCTCTATTAAGAGGGTGAGGGAGGATGACTGTGGCATTGGAAGAGATATCAAAGGAACTATGTGTGAACTAAGACATATTTAGAGATGAGATCATTCGCTCTAAACATTATTACACCCTCATCGAAAGCTGCGGCCCTGGGGATATTGCTACTCTGGGAATTGATGAAAATCAGGCGTAAGTCTCTATGAAGGTTAAACATGGTTCTTCTGTTTGACATCTACTGCTAGTTGGGAAAGATGGTTCTTAGCAAGTGATGTGTAATTTTTGATTCGTTTTTGAAGAGAATATTTTCCTGAGGTTGAGGCGGCGGCGTGGGGACTTGATAAGAGTGTGGCAAAGTGGATGATAGAAGTCCTCATTGCTTATGGCTAGAAATATGAAGAACTAATCCAATGTAGAACTTAGCTAATAGACGACTTGAAATGCTTTATTGATGCAGATAAACTTGGGCATAGAAAAGTGGAAAATGCTATTGGTCCGCCTTCTCCGGGGTCCGCTGTTGAGAAGCGAAAGGTGTGTTTGCCCATGAAGTCCCCAGTGTAACGCAAGCTTATAGCGGGATTTTGACGGTTCTGTGTTGAACATCTGCTCCTAGAAAATGTACTATGAATCTAGTGACGTCCCTTGATCTGAAAGTTTAATGGGCTTCAGTTGTGCACTAAATATACTAATGATGTCAGGGTCGCACCAAGCAGGCGCTGGGTCTATATTATAAGGTATATGAAACTTACTTTCGTTATGGCATATATTTACTAAGTAATTTAGAGAGAGATGGACAGTGCTACTGATGAATTTGTGAGTAATCTGTGCTGGTGATGCAGGTTGATGGCGCTCTTCCACAGTCACACCCCTTGGAATATGAGAATAATAAGAGATGGCGTCTTGAATACCATTGTTGTTCTAAAGGATTGACTCCTGAAACTCCTCTATGTTTAGTCCAGGATGTTTCAGCTGATATCTGCCTGTTACTTACCCTAAACTTAGCACATATGTATCCGTCATACAGTCAACAATGTGAAATCGCCAGTTAACAGTTGTTACTAGAGAGCTCCGCGTACGAGCTAGCTCAACATTAGTATGAGTGATCCTAACTAGTTGGCGGTCACCTCCCAGATGTTCCCTATCCCCCTGGGTCTTTCCACATCAGTGCATCAGATCCATTTACTTCCTGTGATCTTGGCATACCTTGTGATAGCAATGATGTATATTATTAACCTGGACTATTCAATATCCATTCCAAAGAACCATTTTTGTAAGTTAATTTTGCAGATAATGGCCTTGCACCAAGCACATATCAAGGCAGAGCTGTCTGATGATCTGGCTTTCGCATCTTATATATGGTCATTAATTTATTTATCACTGGATACGACGTGTGGTCTGTAAACTTGTAACTCTTAAAAGTATGACCAGCTTCTCTATTTGAACATCACTAATCCAAAGATCTTTCCCTCAGGAGTGATCTTAATGATATCTTGCTGAAGCACTGTATAATAATACCCTTCCAGGATCTCCTTACTTCTAATGTGGGCTGAGGCGCCAGGTGTTATATGCAATGGGATGAAAACTGTAGGGGTGATTAAGATAAGTGATGGCTGATGAAAAATGTATCCATACAACTTAGATAAAGACTCTCACGCAAGATGGCCATCTCTTGTAATCTGACAATCAACGTGGAAATCATTAGTTGCGATCATAATTCAAAACAGTTCCTTTAATGACTAACCTCTGTAAAAACCTAATTGATGACAAGTTTGCATGAGACTGATAGATTGAAATGTGTCCATGGCTGTGTTGATGGTATTGGATCATTAAGAGCATCAGATTTGACATCAAGCCAGGCCTGCATAACAAGACCTCCTAGTTGGTCACCGAAAGGAGTCGTCTTAATGGATGATGCTTGACTTTCAGAGGTCATCGTGATAGTATGGCAGAAAGCCAGAGGGAGTGAAAGTAAACATCAGATTATAGGGACTTTAATAGGTCGCAGTAAGATAACAAGCAAATTATAGTGTCCTCCCTGAAAGCTTGCAAGTCATCCTTTGAGATGAAGGAAATTAAGTGGGGTAGGAGGGGTTGGCAGTTTTTTGTTGCTACCAGGCTTGCAGCTTGGCATGGGTCAGAGAAAGGTCACCATGGTTTGGTGGAAAAGAGGTCAGCAGGTATTAAACCATGAATAAATTTCTTAGTATATAATATATATTTAGTATATACTAAGCCTATTAGTAAGCCTAAATAAATTTTTATATAGTATAGTTATTATTTAGGCTTTTATTATTCTAACCTATTCCCTCTTATTAAATTAAAGATTTTTATTAATATATATTAAGATGCCCCTGTATTATCTTTAGGTTTTAACTAGTTAAGATAACTAATATTAATACTACTAAGCTAAGTAACTAGCTTAGTTAGTTCCTAAATTTTATTAATAAGATAATATATTTTCTTTTAGTATATATAGAGCATATGCTCTGTATATATAGAAATTAGCTTATATACTAACTATAGTTACTATCTATATAGGATTAATCTACTTTATTAGTAGAACTACTACTAGATAAACTACTATCTATAGTTAATATAGAAATAAATCTAGATAAAATTAACTTAGATATCTCTAATACTAAGATAACTAGAGAATAAGATAATTTAGAGTAGGGACCCCTTTTTAATCTAGATAAAATTAAGACTTAATTTAATATTTTATTATTAATAGAAACTAATCTTATAAGACTCTAAGTATCCTATCTCTATACTTTATATATACTAAGTATATATAGGTAGTAATTACTAAATATAAATTAACTATTTTATTAAGTAGTTAATTAAAAGTTTTAGTTAATTAAAGGAGTATTTAATAATTCTAGAATATCCTAAAATAAAAAAACTTAGAGATTAGGATTCTTTATTTTATATATATGTCACGTGCCAAACCTCTAGCAAGCCACCAGCACGGGCTAGTACTTTACTTAGATAATAGTTTCACTAAATACTATATATATAAAGTAGAATAGGGGGTAAATAAATAGCTTAAGGGAAGGTAAGTAGTTTATTCTAATTATAGTAATATATATATTTTTCTTAGTAAATCTATACTCTCTAAAAATATATAATTATAGTAGTAACTTATAGCCTAGTTAATAATACTATACTAGCTAGGAATCTTACTAGATAGTTAACCTCTAGCCTACTTATAGTTTAAACTACTTCTTACTATAGTTATTAGTTATAATTATTAGATAGTATATTAATTAATAAAATAGTACTATAGGACCTAATAGGTTAATAGAGCCTTATCTAACTACTAACTTAAAGATAGCTTTAGGTAATATAACTCCTTTACTAATAGGGAGCCCTCTTAGTAATACTCCCTCTATAGCCTAAAGCACTAGTGAATTAGGCACTATAGACTAGAATATATTAAACTTAATATAAAGTAGTAATAGGAACCCTATATATAATTAAAATAATAGGAACCTATCACTATCTAATATCTATAACCTACTAATAATAATACTTAACCAGGCCTTACTTATATAGCTTATATAAAGTCTATAAACTATATTAATCTAATATAAAGAAGAACCTAAAGGGCTTAAACTTACTAACCTAGTTATCTAGGATAGTAAGGGAGCCTATACTAGTTTAAAACTAAAGATATTCCTATAAGACCTTACTAATTATTTTATAGTAAAATACTAGGTATTTAATAATAATATAAAGAAGATCCTATATACTACCTTATAGCTAGGTATAGAGGTTAAGAATGCTTAGAGGGATAGATATCCTAAAGATTATAAATCTAGCTATATAGAATTTAAGGCATTCTTATAGGACTATATTAAGCTATATAAGGATTACTACTAAACTACTATCTACTAACTCTTATAGCTAGAATATAAGAAGTTAGTTTAAGCCTTCTTTATAGATATTTAAGAGCTATAGAATATTATCAACCCTTACCTAGATATAGAGTAGTTCTAGGTCTAAATTATAGTTAAAAAGATAAAAATAGACCTAAAGGCAGAGGTCTAGTATACCCCTAGCTATAACTAATCTTTAGAGCACCTTAAATAGCTTACTACTTAATAAGAAAAGATTTATTAACTAGAAAAGTATAATATAGCCTAGCTAATTACCTACTAAAAGGAGGGTAACTACTACCTCTAGTAAGGGAAGTTAAATAGACTAGTTAAGTAGAAGTATTAAGATAATAGTTTAATAGGCTTAGTAAGCCTAACCTACTTAAATAAGTTATAAGGATAATAGAATAATTAATATACTAGGAAAAAGCTAGATATATACTATAGACTACCTAGCTAGAAAGAGTAGCTTTTAAAGGAGGAATGCTATTTTATCTATAAGGAAAAGAGACACCTTATAGTAAAATACCTAAAAAAAGAGGACTAGGGGATGATACCTACCCCTAAGGAAGCCCCTATAATATAATAGGAACTTAAGCCCTAAAAGATTAATATCTTATAGTATACTAAAGGACTACTAGTACCTCCTATACTAGCTAATATTAAGATAAAAATTAAGGGGATAAAGGTGTCTGCTAAGGCACTTATAGATTCTAGGGCTAGACCTAACTATACCTTATATTAATTTATAATACAGAATAGCTATTAATTTAACTAAGATATAATATTACCCCCTATAGAGCTTACTAATAGAATAAAGATAAAGATCTATAGTAAGCCTCTCCTAGAGGTAATAGTAATAGATTAAGAAGTAATAAGTTAGATATATTAGATTCCCTTTAAGGTAACTAATATTATAAGATATAATCTAGTGCTAGGATATAGCTAGCTCTAATATATAGACCCTAATATTAACTAGAGGTTAAGCTACTAGCATTACTATAGCACCCTATTAGAGATTAATATATTAGAACCTAAGGAATTTATCTAAAAGTATAAGAATTAAGATACCTACCTTCTTATAATTAAGGAAGTTTATCCTAAGGTGATTAATCCTATGATACTACCTTAATATTAAGAATACATAAAGATATTCTTAGAGAAGGAGGCTAGTACTTTACTATTAGACTATACCATCTATACTATATAGCTTATTAATAGGAAAATATCACTATATAGACTACTATATCTAATATCCTAAATAGAGCTAGAGGCCCTGTATAAATATCTTAATAAAATACTAAAGAAAGGGTGGATTTAAGAATCTTTAGGGCCTATAGCAGCCCTAATCCTCTTTATAAAGAAGTAGAATAAAGGCCTATATCTCTATGTTAATTATTAGGGGCTGAATATAGTTATTATTAAGAATTAATATCCACTGCCTTAAATTAATAAGCTTATAGATAGGATATTAGGTGCTAAACTCTTTACTAAGCTAGATTTATAGGATGTATATTATTA
>JAAKEQ010000146.1:0-20998 GCA_014250555.1 Aspergillus oerlinghausenensis | reverse complement strand
CTCGAGCTTACTAAGCACTCGCTGTCTGCCTGAGGCATCGACGATCTTTGGCTCTGGCTAATATGTTGGGGCCAGCCACTAGCCATGTGACACCCGCGAAGTCATATCTAAACTGGACACCAGCTACTAATCACATGACCTACATACTAGCTATGTACCCCTTTATGTTTAGCTACTACAGCCCTAGCTAGATTCCTTCCTTAGTAATTTCTTACTATCTAAGCCTAGGTTATAGGTTTCCAAGGCTTCTAGCCTGTGATAATAGAAATTACTCTTATTAATAAGCTAGATGAACTAGATAAACTAGATGAACTAGACAAACTAGATAAACCTAATGAACTAGATAAACTAGATGAACTAGATAAACTAGATAAACCAGACAAACTAGATAAACTAGATAAACTAGATAAACTAGATAAATAAGATAAACCAGATGAACTAGATAAACTAGATAAACTAGATAAATAAGATAAACTAGACAGATTAGGTAAGATAACTAGAATAGATAGAATAAGCTATAATAATATATTATTATAGATATCTACCTCCCTAGAAGGGACTAGTAAAGAGTGACCAGCACTATAGAATAATATATAGGTAAATCTTATAGCCTAAATAGCCTAATAGTTATAAAATATTACTAATTAAATAGCTTAACTAGAGGAATAATAAATAGCTACTACTACTATAGTAGTATATACTCCCTAGGTAACTCCTTTCTTACTAACCCCTATAGAAGACCTAGTGAAGAGGCTAAAGCCTATTCTACCTAATATAAAGATATATAACAGTACTAATAAGGCTATATATTAGATCTTTTACTCTAAGCTATAGATAAAATTACTACTTAATTAAGCTATAATTAGCTCTTATTATAGGTGCTTATAGTATATATTTAGCAGACTTAAGAGTAATACTATAGCAGCCATAGCCCCTTAGATAAATTAGTATAGGAATAACCTAAATATAATATAGGTAACCCTAAATAGCCTATATAACTAGCTTAACCTTATATTCCTTAACTAAGGCTAGAGTAAGAAAGCCCTATAAGAACTATAAACCCTATATTAAGGTAATTATCTATTTAATAAGCTGCTAGCAGACCTTAATTAATTATTAATAAAAGCTAGGGGCTACTCCTAGTCTAATAAAGTAAAGAAGAACTATTTAGATAGTACCCTAAGCTTTAAAGTAGAGGGAGTACTAGTAGGTATCTAGAAGGAAGAGACCTTTATAAATTACTATTATTAAGTATAATAAGTAGCTAACTAAGTAGAAGCCCTATATATAAGAAGGTTAGGCTATTCTAATTAGTATAGAAGAGATATATAGACTACTAGCTATAGCTATACTATATATACCCCTACACCCCTAGTAAACCCTTCCCTAGTTATAACTAGTTCTAATAATACTATAGATTAGGAGCCCTCTTCTATAACCCTAGCCTACTATTAGTGCTATACTAAATAGGTTAATAAAATAAAGCTATCCTATTACTATAGTAAAGGAAGATACTTATACTATAGAGTATTAGACTATATAATTAAAGAATGCTAGTACCTAGGAGCTATTCCCCCTTAGAATAAGAAGCTAAAACTATTATATACTTCTTAAGCTATTAGACCCCTGCTTAAAGATAATAAAGAAAATAAGTTAGAAAATAAGTTACCTCTATAAAAAGACTCTTATAGGGGCTAGTTAAATAATTAATATAGCTAAAGAGCTAGCATTACCTATATCCTAGGGAAGATATACTTACTAGTTATAGATAATTTTAGTAGACTATTAGATTTAACACCCCTAAATTTATTATATTAGGAATAGTTAATAAGGAATATAACTATAGAATTCTACTAGATACTAGATATATATCTTATATAGTTATAGCTAAATACTTTATATAAAAGCTATAACTAGAGTAAATAAAGATTAAGCTAATCTACCTTAATAACTATGCTAGTATAACTAGGAGTATTATTTTAATTATTACCTACTTCTTACTAGATATTAGTAGTAACTACTAATATATAGTCTATATATATATAGTGCTAAAGCTAGGTAATAGGACTAACCTAATACTAGGGACCCTATAGATAGTAGACTAGAAGGCTGCTATTAAAGTAGAAGGACCCTAGCTAAGATTTATAGATAGCTCTACTATTAAGAGTATTAAGAATAAGCTAAAGCTAGTAGTAAAGTAGATTAGTACCTAAGGGTTTATAGTCTATTACTAATAATAAAGAAAGGATAAGACTATATAGATCTTTATAGCTAGTATTAAGGATATTAAGAAGGTACTATAAGTTAAGAAGTATACTAACCTAGCTATAAAGCTACTAGTACATTACTATAAGTTCCTAGAAGTATTTAATAGGAAGTAGGCTAATAAGCTACTATTATACTATCCTAGAGTAGATTATTAGATAGAGCTTATTAAGAATAAAAAAGGGAAGTTAATAAAGCTGCTATAGGGGCTATTATATAATATATCTTATAGAGAGCTCCTAGTACTATAGAAAATATTAACTAAGCTACTAGAAAAGGGGTTTATTTATGTTAATAGCTCTATAGCTATAGTACTAGTACTCTTTACCTATAAGCTAGGAGGTAGGTTATAATTCTATATTAACTATTATACCCTAAATACTATTATAAAGAAGGATTAGTACCTACTCCCCTTAATTAATAAGACCCTAGAATATATTATAAAGGCTAAGTAGTTTACTAAACTAGATGTTATTACTACTTTCTATAAGATCTATATTACCCTAGGAGATGAATGGTTAATAGCCTTCTATATATAATTTAGCTTATTTAAATAGCTAGTTACCCTCTTTAGTATAGCAAACACACCTAGCACCTTCTAATAATATATTAACTAGATACTTCAGGACTTCCTAGATGAATTTATCTCTATATATATTAATAATATACTAATCTTTACTAATAGCTTATTAGCTAAGTACTAATAATATATTCACTAAGTACTTAAATACCTAAGGGATATAGGATTATAGCTAGATATTAATAAGTATAAGTTTAAGGTAAAAAGTATAAAGTATCTTAGGTTTATAATAAAGGCTAGTAAGGGTATATAAATAGATCCTAATAAGGTAAAAGCTATATTAGAATAGCAGGCCCCTACCTCTATATATAGTATATAATTATTCCTTAGTTTTATGAACTTCTATTACTAGTTTATATAGAATTTTTTAGATATAGTATAGCTATTAATAATACTAATATATAAGGGAGCCCTCTTTATATAAGGAGAGGAGTAGGTAAAGGCCTTTAAACTATTAAAGAAGATATTTATAATAGCCCTAATTCTTATATAGTTTAACCCTAACTAAAGGATAGTAGTTAAAACTAATACCTTAAACTAGGTAATAGGGGCTCCTATATTATAGTATAATAATAATAGTATACTAAGGCTAGTTACCTATATCTCTAGGAGGAATATACTAGTAGAGTATAATTATAAGATCTATAATAAGGAGCTACTAGCTATAGTTAATATACTTAAGGAGTAGGAATTAGAGCTAATTAGCTTACCTAAATTTAAGCTTATTATAGACTACTATAACCTTAAATACTTTAAGATAGTCTAAAGGCTTAATAAATAGCAGATATATTAGTTATACTAGTTAAGCTAATTTAATTATAAGATATATTATTAGCCTAGGAAACTAGCTACTTAGCCTAATACCCTATCCTAAAGGGAATAGGACATACTATAGGATGTAGAAGATAATAGGCTTAAGGCATGAGACCACTACTTAATACCACTATAGACCATTACTAGTTAAATATATATATATATATCCCACACCCATGAAGTAGTATCTAACTAGGATATAAGGTTACTAAGTAGCTAGTATTATTATATAACCTTACCTATAGCACTAGTAAAGGGGATGCCTCTACTACTAGAAAAGTATTAGAAGAAAGTAGAACTAAATAATACTAACTTAAGAGAGATATAATAAGCTATAGAGGAAGGAGCTACCTAATTCCTAAAGGAGTTATATATATAAGTATTAATTACTAAGTATTTTATATTACTAGATAGCTACTTACTATACTAGGGCTGTAAATAGGTCCCTAACTTTAAACTACTATAAATAAGGATCTTATAGGAGACCTATAACTTAGTATTAACTAGCTACCTAGGAAAGAATATATTATATATAATAGTTATCTAGAACTTCTATTAGCTAGAACTCTCTGTAAATATCTAATAATTTATATAGAACTATAATAAGTATAGTACTAATTATATATAGTATAAGTAATACTAGGGACTGCTAAAGCTATTACTAATTCTAGACTATAAATAATATAAGATTATTATTAACTTTATTATAAAGCTACCCACCTCTGATAGCTATGAGGATATTATAGTAATTAGTAATTAACTTAGAAAAGGTGTAATCCTAGTACCCTATAAGTAAATAGACTCTAAAATAGTAGTATAGCTATTAATTAATTAATTTATTAGGTACTATAGCATCCCTAGTATAATTATATTAGATTATAGCCTATAGTTTATTAGCTAATTCTAGGAGTACTTCTATAAATAGCTAGGTATTAAATAATAACTCTTAATAGCCTTTTACCTACAGATAGATAGATAGATTAAATAGATAAATACTATATTAGAGGCTTACCTATAGAACTTCTATAACTATACCTAGACTAACTAGAAGTTATTACTACTAATAGCCTAACTAGCTATTAATAGTTAGGATGTTATAAGTATAGGAGTTAGCCTCTTCTTCTTAGACTATAGATATAATATTAAGTCTTTAGAGGTTAAGCTATTAGATTAAGAGGCTACTACTCTAGACATAGCATATTTACTAAAAGAGAGGGTTAAGGTAATTATTATAAAGATAAAAGAAGCTATAGATATAGCCTAGTTAGAGCTAGCTACTATCTAATAATATTAAGAGGAATATTTAAACTACTCCTACCTAGTAGCTCTATACTATGCTATTAACTTAAAAGTATAATTAGACCTATAGAATATTTAAATAGACTACCTAAGCTAGAAGCTTAATATATAGTATATAAAGTTTATAATACTAGAAGCTATTAGATTATATGCCTACTAGCTAGACATACTACTAGGTATATATAATATATTCTATATTAGCCTTCTTTAGCCTGCCATAGATAATCCATTCCTAAGCTAGTTAAATAATAACTACTAGCCACCCCCTAAGCTGGTAGATGGCGAAGCTAAATTTATAGTTAAAAAAATCTTAGATAAATAGGAGAAGTAAATTAGGTAAGGCTATTATATAGAATACTTAGTTAAATAGATAGGCTATAAGCACCCTATGTGGGAGCTAGCTATAAATCTTATAGATACTATAGTACTTAATATTTAGGAGGGAAGATCTAGTAATTTTAGCTCTAGCTAAGTTAACTAGGGAGTAATAATTTTAACCCTAGCTAGGAAGCTGAGATCTACTAATTTTAACCCTAGCCAGGAAGCTAGGACCTACTAATTTTAGCCCCAGCTAAAATACTTATTTTAGAAAGAGGGGGGGGGGTAGTATAGCAGGCAGGGCCTGCTAAGTGCTTAAGCTTACTAAGCACTCACTATCTGCCTAAGATATTGATAATCTTTGGCTCTGGCTAATATATTAGGGCTAGCTGCCAGCCACATAACATCTACAAAGTTATATCTAAACTAGACACCAGCTACTAATTACATGACCCACACACTAGCTATGCACCCCTTTATATTCAGCCACTGCAGCCCTAGCTAGATTCCTTCCTTAGCAATTTCTTACCATCCAAGCCTAGGTCATAGGTTTCCAAGGCTTCTAGCCCGTGACATAATTAGCTAGTTAGCTACTAGAGATACTCTCTAGTTACTATTTACTCTATAGTAGATTATATAGCTGCTAAGCCTTAATAATTAAGTTAATATTAATCCCTTTCTTCCTTATAGATTAAAAATTCTTAATTATATAATAATATTTTAGCTTTAGTAATCTTTACTAAGGCCTTTAGGGCAGCTTTAGCTATTAGTAAGCCATCTAATTAGCTTACTTTACTTATCTAGGACCTCTCTGAGGCTAGCTAGGGTTCTATAGTGCTTATTCTAGCCTACTAATTAGCTAGAGTTAATAGATAGATTAGTTAAATTAGTAGAACTAGGTAGGGCCTCTCTTTCTAGAGTATATTAAGCACTCTATAGCTTCTTGCTAGGCTAGTTATATATAAATCCTAAGTCTACTAATCATCAGGCTTCTCTAGCATAATAGAGATCTTTATAGTAGGCTTAATTAGTTTAGTATAATAATTATCTATATTACTTTAGGGTAACAGCAGTGTTAATATATCTTTAATTCTTCCTAATTAGGTAAGTTAATTCTACTAAGATATCTTACTAATACTATAAGATAGAGCTCTCTAATATATAGGCCTTAGAAGAATAATAGTAGTAGTTAATCTATATATCTTAAGGGTAATCTAGGCTTATAACTATTAAAAATAATAAATACTAGTCTAATTTACTAACTACTAGTAATTTATATGGCTAATTAAAACTTAACTAAAGGTCTAATTTCTCTAAGTAAATAACTATCTAGCTGCTATTTATGCCTTTAATTTTAGCCCCTTTTCTAATTATCTAAATAGCCGAACATTGCCAAATATAAGGCTGGAATAACTCAAATCAAATCACTTCCAAACAGGGCAAGCGGTCATATAATTCAATATATATAGATAATAATATTATGCATTTATTTCTCTTGATATATATTAGCTAGTTAAAGAGCTAGAATGGTCAGTTATACTTACAGATATACTTATAGATGATGAATATAAATTCATCTAACTTACTCACATCCTGTGGGGGAGGGGAATTAATAATCTTATACTTATACGCCTTAGAATCCCAGCTGTACTTATAATTAGTAGATGTGGAATCCAGAGAGTACTGGACATATGGTTTATTAACTATCTTATATTCCATCCTGGAGGCCAGAATCCTTTTATTATTACTATCCTAATTATTCTCTGCCTTCATCTCAGGTCCAGCAGCAGCATTTTCCCCACCATTAGAAGCTGTTTAAGGTTTGCAATCAAGCATAGTTTAAAAAAGGTCTTTTAACTGGTCCGTTGTAACCAACTCCAAGGCAACATGGGAGTCTTCTTAATAGGGAATACCCTGACAGTCACCCCTATGATCTTCAGATTCGATCTCACGAGCCTCACAACTTACAAGAGCCAAGATGTCACGTGCTGAACTTCTAGTAAGCCACCAGCGTGGGCTAGCACTTTGCTTAGATAATAGTTTCACTAAACACTATATATATAAAGTAGAATAGGGGTGAATAAATAGCTTAAGAGAAAATAAGTAGTTTATTCTAATTATAATAATATATATATTTCCCTTAGTAAATCTATACCCTCTAAGAATATATAATTATAGTAGTAACTTATAGCCTAGTTAATAATATTATACTAGCTAGGAACCTTATTAAGTAGTTAACCTCTAGCCTACTTATAATTTAAATTACTTCTACTATAATTATTAGTTATAATTACTAAATAGTATACTAATTAACTAAATAGTACTATAGGGCCTAATAGGTTAATAGAGCCTTATCTAATAGCTAACCTAGAGATAGCTTTAGGTAATATAACCCCTTTACTAATAAAGAGCCTCCTTAGTGATGCTCTCTCTATAGCCTAAAGTACTAGTAAATTAGGTATTATAGACTAGAATACCTTAAACCTAATATAAAGTAGTAATAGGAACCCTATATATAATCTAAATAATAAGAACCTACCACTACCTAATATCTATAATATACTAATAGTAGTACTTAACTAGGCCTTACTTATATAGCTTATATAAAGCCTATAAACTATATTAGTCTAATATAATAAAGAACCTAAAGGGCTTAAGCTTACTAACCTAGTTATTTAGAATAGTAAGGAAGCTTATGCTAGTTTAAAACTAAAGATATTTTTATAAGATCTTACTAATTATTTTATAGTAAAATACTAGGTATTTAATAATAATATAAAGAAGATCTTATATACTATCTTATAGCTAGGTATAGAGATTAAGAATACTTAGAGAGATAGATATCTTAAAGACTATAAACCTAGCTATATAGAATTTAAGGTATTCCTATAGGACTATATTAAGCTATATAGAGATTACTAGTAAACTACTATTTACTAACTCCTATAACTAGAATATAAGAGGTTAGTTTAAGCCTTCTTTATAGATATCTAAGAGCTATAAAATATTATTAATCCTTACCTAGATATAGAGTAGTTCTAGGTCTAAATTATAATTAAAAAGATAAAAGCAGATCTAAAGATAGAGATCTAGTATATCTTTAGTTATAACTAATCTTTAGAGCACCTTAAATAGCTTACTACTTAATAAGAAAAGATTTATTAATTAAAAAAGTATAATATAACCTAGCTAACTACTTACTAAAAGGATAATAACTACTATCTTTAGTAAGAGAAGTTAAGTAGGCTAGTTAAGTAGAAGTATTAAGATAATAGCTTAATAGGCTTAATAAACCTAACTTATTTAAATAAATTATAGGGATAATAGAATAATTAATATACTAGGAAGAAGCTAGATATATATTATAAATTATCTAGCTAGAAAGAGTAGCTTCTAAAGAAGGGATATTATTTTATTTATAAGAAGAAGAGATACCTTATAGTAAAATATCTAAAAAAGAGGGATTAAAAGATAATACCTACCCCTAAGGAAGCCCCTATATTATAATAGGAACTTAAGCCCTAGGAGATTAATATCTTATAGTATACTAAAGGACTACTAATACCTCCTATACTAGCTAATATTAAGGTAAAGATTAAGGAGATAGAGATATCTACTAAGGTACTTATAGATTCTAGGGCTAGGCCTAATTATATCTTATATTAATTTATAATATAGAATAGCTATTAATTTAACTAAGACATGATATTACCCCCTATAGAGCTTACTAATAGAATAAAAATAAAGATCTATAGTAAGCCTCTCCTAGAGGTAATAATAATAGATTAAGAAATAATAAGTTAAATATATTAGATTCTCTTTAAGATAACTAATATTATAAGATATAATCTAGTACTAGGATATAGCTAGCTCTAATATATAGACCCTAATATTAACTAGAGGTTAAGCTACTAGTATTACTATAGTGTCTTATTAGAGATTAATATACTAGAACCTAAGGAATTTATCTAAATATATAAGAATTAAGATACTTATCTTCTTATAATTAAGAAAGTTTATCCTAAGGTGATTAATCCTATAATACTACCTTAATATTAAGAATATATAAAGATATTCTTAGAAAAGGAGGCTAGTACTTTACTATTAGACTATATTATCTATATAATATAGCTTATTAATAGGAAAATACCACTATATAAACTACTATACTTAATATCCTAAATAGAACTAGAGGCCCTGTGTAAATATCTTAATAAAATACTAAAGAAAGGGTAGATTTAGGAATCTTTAGGGCCTATAGTAGCCCTAATCCTCTTTATAAAGAAGTAGGATAGAGGCCTATATCTCTATATTAATTATTAGGAGTTAAATATAATTACTATTAAGAATTAATACCTACTACCCTAAATTAATAAGCTTATAGATAGAATATTAGGTACTAAATTCTTTACTAAGCTAGATTTATAGGATATATATTATTATATCTATATCTAGTAAGGTAATAAGTAGAAGATAGTATTCTATATATAATATAGCTAGTTTAAATATTTAGTTATACTATTCAGACTAACTAATACCCTAGTAACTTTCTAAGCTTATATTAATAAGATAATACATAGTATTCTAGATAAATTCTATATTATATACCTAAATAATATCCTTATCTATTTAGATACTAAGGAAGAGCATAAGTACTATATTAAGGAGGTACTCTAGTATTTAGCTAGTATAAATCTATATATTAAGCTATTAAAATATAAGTTTTATAGAACTAAGATTAAGTTCCTTAGCTTCTTAGTAAGTAAGAATAATATTTATATAAACCTAACTTACCTAAATACTATTAGTAAGTAGCTAGTGCTTTACTTATTCCATAATATCTAGATATTCCTAGGTTTTACTAGATTCTTCTAATAATTTATATATATATTTTCTTAAATTATAATACTATTAATAAACCTCCTAAAAGGCATAAAGAATAGCTGTAAGACTAGGCTATTTATTTAGATAAAGAAGACTTAGAGGGCCTTTAAAGAACTAAAGAATATATTATAGATCTATTAATTCTTACTTATTTTAACCTAGAGAAATAGATCCTACTAGTTACTAATATATTAGGATTTATAATTATTAGGATTCTCTTATAGCCTAATAGTAATATACTAGAGATATAAACTAGCTAAGGATAGTATCCTATTATATTCTACTCCTAAAAGCTTAATAAAGCTAAATAAAGATATAAAATTTATAACTAAGAGCTACTTATAATTATAGAGTACTTTAAGTACTAGAGATACTATCTAGAGGGTAGTTAATAACCTATATAGGTCTAAATAGACTATATAAACCTAATCTACTTCTTTATAATAAAGACTTTAAATACTAGGTAGGCTTACTAGGCTAAGCTACTTATAATATATAATTTTATAATTAAATATAGACTAGGGTAGCTAAACCCTATAGGTATATTATTAAGATATTAGGACTATAAGCCTACTAAGAATAAAGAGACCTAAGCTAGCCTTTTATTAATATTTTAGAGGAAGTTAAAGCTAGGCTTATAAATAAACTAGAATAATACTAGTAACCTTAGTATTAATACTATTCTAATAGGATTAGAAGATCTAGAACTTCTAATCCTAAGACTACTAGTAATAAAGGCTACTAGTACTAAGATTATCTAGGACTTACTAATAGCTAGTCTAAAGAATATTATCTAGAAACTATAGTATAGGGATACCTATATATAATAGGTTTCTAAGTAGCTAAAGGAGGCCCTAGATTATACTTAAGAGAAGGACTAGTAAATTAATAGTAAGGGACTCCTATAATTTAGAGATATTATATATATACCTACTAGTACTATAGTAAAGTAAGAGCTTTTATAAATATATTATAATAATCTATATATTAGATATCTAGAGGTTAAGAAGACCATAGCCTTACTTTAGTATAAATTTTACTAGGAAGGAATAAGATATAATACTAAAGAGTATATCTATATATATATAGTATATTAGAAGACTAAGATACCTTAGTATCTTAATATAAGAAAGCTTATATTACTACCTATACTAAAAGAATTATAAAGTAATTTATTAATAGACTTTATTACTTTCCTACTACTATTATTATATTAATATAATATTTATGATGTGATGCTAGTAGTAGTAGATTAGTATACTAAGATAACTAAATATATCCTAATCTAAAAGATAGTTACTACTAATAAGCTTACTAATATATTCCTAGAGAAAGTTATCTTATAGTATAAGGTATCTAAAAGCCTAGTAACTAATAATAACTTACTATTTATAAGCTAATTCTAGACTAATTTTTATAATACCCTAAGAATTAAGAAATAGATAAGTACTATATTTTATCTATAAATAAATAGTTAAATAGAATAATAGAATTAGATATTAGAGGTATATCTCTAGCTATTTATTAATTATTAGTAAGATAACTAGATAATATAATTACTAATAGCTAAATTTACTTATAATTATATACCCTATATATCTGCTAAAATATTACTATTTAAAGTAGCCTATAGCTATAATCTAGTATTATCTTAGCTTATTAATATTAATACTAATATAATAGTAGTAGTAGTTAAGGAATACCTTATAATAATAAAGAAACTATATAAGTAACTAGAGAGATACCTAGCTATTACCTAGGAAATATAAGCTAAGTACTATAATAAGAAATATAAAGATATTTCCTTCTCTATTAGTAAAAAGATCCTATTCTTACTAAAAAATCTAAAAATATAATATCTATATAAGAAACTAGATAATTAATATAAGGGACTATTTAAGATTATTATTATTATTAGTAAATAAGTATATATACTATACCTCCCTAAAATATATAGCTAAATTTATCCTACCTTCTATATATTATTATTAAAGAGGTGGTATCCCTATAATATAACTAATATAGTAGAGGAACCCCAGCCTCTTAATATTAAGGAGGTAGTAGAATAAGAAGTTAAAGATATACTAGATAAATAAACTTAATATAAGAGGATATAGTTCCTAGTTAAATAGAAAGGGTTCCTAGAATATAAGAACTTATAGAAACTAGAAGAGAATCTATAAAATACTATAGATATAGTAAATATATATTACTAGTATATAGGATAGGCTGTAGAATAGTCTTATTAAAGAAGGAGAAGAAGATAGCTTTTTTCTTAAAGAATTTTACTATCTATTACCTACTATCTATTATCTTAATAATATAAACCTTCCTTTATTTTCCTATAAGATTTTAGAGGTTTAATAGGAATATATCTATAACTATAATATATTAGATAATAACTTAACTTATAAGGGTAATACTAGACTAGTAGTAGCTTTATTCTTAGCTAAAATATAAGAGTATTAATTATTTATTATACCCTTATATACTACTATTTTAATCTTCTTCTCTTCTAAAAATAGGATAGGCAGCCCTACTATAGTATTAATAATACTAAGAAGTTAAAAAATATTATAATTAAGTAATTATAATAAGTATAATATCTTCTTACTCTTTAAAAATCTAGTAATAATTTTTAGCTCTTTATTAAATAATTAAATAGCTATTTTATTATAATTAATTAAAGCTATTATAATAAAAATAATTATCTAGTATCTTAATTATAAGAGGATCTTTAGGTATAGTTTATCTAGCTTTTAATATTTATAATACTTCTAAAAGAAAGTATTATAAAAATACTTATACTTATCTCTCTTATATATTATATCTTTAAAGTACTATTAGTAGGGTAGGTCTAGTAGGGGCTTAGGGGCCTAGATATAAGATAAGAGTAGTAGAAGGATCCTAAGGGGGGGTATAATACTAAGTAATAAACTATCTAAAAGACTTACTAGTAGTAAGCTAGCTAGTAATAAACTAGTAGATATAAGGGATATAATAGATAGACTCTTAATAGATAGAGTAATAGATAAGGAGATAATAATAAGACTTATAATAAATAGACTAATAAATAAATATAGGCTCTAAGATAAGGATATTATACTAAGTAAAAAACTTAGTAATAATTCTAAAGAGAGAGAGTTAAGAGACTAAGAAATAATAGACTTCTTATCTTTAGATAAGGACTTAGAGGACTTAATAATATAAAGAATATAATAAATATTTAAAATAATAAAAGAGTTATTTAATAACTTACTAAATTAATAACTATAATATAATACTAATAAGTTAGGAACTTAAAGAGGATATTTATAAAGATAAATAAAATAGAGGAAGTATTTACTTATAAATACTTTTAGGAGGTAGAGGCTACTAGAATTTAATAATATTTAATAAGTATTTTTTTATAAATCTTAATAATATTAAGATATTATTCTTCTAGTAAAGTCCTACTATAAATAATAATAAATAATAGATAATAAGATTAAAAAATAGAACTTTCTAACTCTAAAAATCTATATATATAAAAAGAGGAAACTTAGTAATATTTAAGTCTATAATAAAGTAATATTATAGATAAGTAATATCTTCTTATTATTATTAAGACTTAAAGAAACCCTATTATTAAGCCTAAGTTAATAGAATCTTAATAAAGGTAAGATATTAACTTAATAACCTTTAATAATATAATTAAGCTATTATAATAACTAATAATAATCTAGCTAATTATTAGAGACTTATTAAACCTATATTATTAATCTTTAGTAAATTCTAATTAGTAAATAATAAAATTAGTATTAGACTATATTCTATAAAGAGCTTTAATAAATATAAGAAATAGTTATAGATATAGTATTATAATTAATAGATACTTTAGGACTAGGATAGTTTAGGATAAACCTTTCCTAAAGAGGAGAGTAAGTTATTATAGCTATTAATATAGGAAGGAAATAAAGGAAATATATCTAGAAGAGTACTAAATTAAGGAAAATAATATAAATAAAGCTATAAAGAGCATTAAATATATAAGATAAAATAAAGAGATATAATAAAGGAAATATAAAATAAAGAAAATAAGCTAACTATTATAGATATTATAAGAATCCTAGCTAAATTAAAGATAAAGACTATAGAATACTAGAATCTACTATAAAATAAAGAGTAAACACACCCCTGCTTAAGAAATAATAAAATAATAAGAAAGAAAACCCCTAAGTAATAACTAAAAGCTATCTCTATACTAGGAGTTATATATACTTTATTAAAGTGATTATATAATTATATAAATATAAATAAATTATATTAATCTATAATAGGAGAACTAGTGACTATATATACTTATAGAAAGAAGGAGATATAGATCTTATAATTATAAAGATAATTATATAAGTAATAAAGAAGCATATAGTAAAGGAGAATAAAAAAGATTACTTATAAATAATAAATTTAATATTACTAGAGAGGGAGAAGAAGAGAAAGAAAATATTTATATATTTATAAAGCTAGAAGTACTTATAGCTACTATACTATACTAAGTAAGTAATAAGTAAAGCTATTTAAATATATTTACTATAGGTTAGATAATAAGATTAAATTACTATATAATAATATTTACTAAAAATAAATAATATACTAGTTAGTAATAACATCACTAACTAGCATTAATAAAAGTAATAGAGTAATAATAATATCTACTATTTAACTTAGCTAATAAGGAGGTATAGCTTATATAATAAAAAGAGATATTATAATTAACCTCTAGCTGTAGGGATGCAGCATATAAAGGGGGGAGATAACTATTAGATATAAAAGACCTATATATAGTGAACTACAAGGGGTTATATAGGTAGTATATAATCTATAAAGATATTATCTCTACTAAGGTGTAAGAGATACTTATACCTTAGTAATTAGTTTAACTATAAAGGCATTACTACTACCATGCTATCCACCACTTAATAGAGAGCATTCCATAGGTGCTCTCACACTCTATTATTTAAAGTACTCTATAATTACTAGTAGCTCTAAGTTATATATTTAGTAGTTCTTCTCTATTATAATAAGTTTCCTTAACTAGAAGGCTATTAGGTATTATTCTACTTTAAATAGCTAGGTAAGCACACTAGCTATTACCTATTTTAATATATCTATCTATAATTAAATCTATAATTTAGGGTTAAAATACTATAGTATTAATATAGTTATAAAGTATTACTTTAACTCCTTAAATACTTATAGTGCCTCTTATATTAATATAAATTATATAGTTTTATTATCTTTCTTTATTAGCTCTAACAGGGGTGTAGTAATCTATAAGTATTTCTTAATAAATCTATAATAAAAGTTTATAAAGCCTAGGAAGACTTATATCTCTTATATACTATATAGTATAGGCTAATCTTTAATAGTTTTAATTTACTTAGGTTCTATATATACTCTATAGGTTTTAACTATAAAGCCTAGGAAATCTACTTCCTCTATATAAAATATATATTTACTAAGCTTAGTATATAGCTTAGCCTTCTATAGTTAATATAGAACTACTTATATATGCCTTTTATACTCCTCCTTATTCTAGGAATAGATTAATATATTATCTAGGTAGATAATATAGTATATATTAAGTAGATTACTTAGTGTACTATTAATATAAGCTTAGAAAGTTACTAGTATATTAGTTAATCTAAAGGGCATTACTTAGTATTTATAGTACCTATATTATATTTAGAATATAGTCTTCTATTTATTATCTAGTTTAATCTAGATATAATAGTATATATTATATAGGTCTAGCTATATAAAGATCTTTACTCCTAATAGCCTATCTAGTGTCTTACTAATTAGGGGTAGTAGGTAGTAGTTCTTAATAATAATAGTATTTAGGCCTTAATAGTTAATATATAATTATAGGCTGCTATCTTTTTTTTAGTATAAAAAGGATAGATGCTCCTGTAGGGCTTTTAGATTATTAAATCTAATCTTTCTCTAGTGCTTTCTTAATATATATCTTTAAGATCTTTAGCTCTATAGTAGAAAGGTTATATATTAGTCTAAATAGGGGTTACTTGTAGCGGGCAGGGCCCGCTGAGTGCTCGAGCTTACTAAGCACTCGCTGTCTGCCTGAGGCATCAACGATCTTTGGCTCTGGCTGAAATGTTGGGGCTGGCCGCCAGCCACATGATACCTGCAAAGTCATATCCAAACTAGACACTAGCTACTAATCACATGACCCATACACTAACTATGCACCCCTTTATGTTCAGCTACTATAGCCCTAGCTAGATTCCTTCCTTAGTAATTTCTTACTATCTAAACCTAGGTCATAGGTTTCTAAGGCTTCTAGCCTATAATAATAGAAATTACTCTTATCAACAAACTAGATGAACTAAATAAGCTAGATAAACCAGATGAACCAGATGAATCAGATGAACTAGATAAACCAGACAGACCAGATGAACTAGATAAACCAGATAAACTAGATAAACCAGATAAACCAGATAAACCAGACAAACCAGATAAACCAGATGAACTAGATGAACCAGATGAACCAGATGAACTAGATAAACTAGATAAACCAGATAAACCAGACAAACTAGATGAACCAGATAGATTAGGTAAGATAACTAGAATAGGTAGAATAAGCTATAATAATATATTATTATAGATATCTACCTCCCTAGAAGGGACTAGTAAAGAGTAACTAGCACTATAGAATAATATATAGGTGAATCTTATAGCCTAAATAGCCTAATAATTATAAAATATTACTAATTAAATAACTTAGCTAGAGGAGTAATAAATAGCTACTACTACTACAGTAGTATATACTCCCTAGGTAACTCCTTCCTTATCTACCCCTATAGAAGACCTAGTAAAGAGGCTAAAGCCTATTCTACCTAATATAGAGATATATAATAGTATTAATAAGGCTATATACTAGACCTTTTACTCTAAGCTATAGGTAAAATTATTACTTAATTAAGCTATAATTAGCTCCTACTATAGGTACTTATAGTATATATTTAATAGACTTAAGAGTAATACTATAGTAGCTATAACCCCTTAGATAGATTAGTATAGGAATAACCTAAATATAATATAGGTAACCCTAAACAGGCTATATAACTAGCTTAACCTTATATTCCTTAACTAAGGCTGGAGTGAGAAAGCCCTATAGGAATTATAAACCCTGTATTAAGGTAATTATCTATTTAATAAGCTACTAGCAGACCTTAACTAATTATTAATAAAAGCTAGGGGCCACACTTAGTCTAATAAAGTAAAGAAGAACTATTTAGATAGTGCCCTAAGCTTTAAAGTAGAGGGAGTACTAGTAGGTGTCTAGAAGGAAGGGATCTTTATAGACTACTATTACTAAGTATAATAAGTAGCTAACTAAGTAGAAGCCCTATATATAAGAAGATTAGGCTATTCTAATTAGTATAGAAGAGATATATAGACTACTAGCTATAGCTATGCTACATATACCCCTACACCCCTGGCAAGCCCTTCCCTAGTTATAACTAGTTCTAATAATACTATGGATTAGGAGCCCTCTTCTATAACCCTAGCCCACTATTAGTACTATGCTAAATAGGTTAATAAAATAAAGCTATCCTATTACTATAGTAAGGGAAGATGCTTATACTATAGAGTATTAGACTATAAGATTAAAGAATACTAGTACCTAGGAGCTATTCCTCCTTAGAATAAGAAGCTAAAACTACTATATACTTCTTAAATTATTAGACCCCTGCTTAAAGATAATAAAGAAAATAAGTTAGAAAATAAGTTATCCCTGTAAAAAGACTCTCATAGGGGCTAGTTAAATAGTTAATATAGCTAAAGAGCTAGTATTACCTATACCCTAGGGAAGATATACTTACTAGTTATAGATAATTTTAATAGACTATTAGATTTAACACCCCTAAATTTATTATATTAGGAATAATTAATAAGGAATATAACTATAGAATTCTACTAGATACTAGATGTATATCTTATATAGTTATAGCTAAATACTTTATATAGAAGCTATAACTAGAGTAAATAAAGATTAAGCTAATCTATCTTAATAACTATGCTAGTATAACTAGGAGCATTATTTTAACTATTATATACTTCTTACTAGATATTAGTAATAACTACTAATATATAGTCTATGCATACATAGCACTAAAGCTAGGTAATAGAACTAATCTAATACTAGGGACCCTATAGATAATAGACTAGAAGGCTGCTATTAAAGTAGAGGGACCCTAGCTAAGATTTATAGATAGCTCTACTATTAAGAGTATTAAGAATAAGCTAAAGCTAGTAGTAAAGTAGATTAGTGCCTAAGGGTTTATAATCTATTACTAATAATAAAGAAAGGATAAGACTATATAAATCTTTATAGCTAATATTAAGGATATTAAGAAGGTACTATAAGTTAAGAAGTATACTAACCTAGCTATAAAGCTACTAGTATATTACTATAAGTTCCTAGAAGTATTTAATAGGAAGTAGGCTGATAAGCTATTATTATACTACCCTAGAGTTAATTATTAGATAGAGCTTATTAAGGATGAAAAAGGGAAGTTAATAGAGCTATTATAGAGGCTATTATATAGTATATCTTATAGAGAGCTCCTAGTACTATAGAAAATATTAACTAAGCTACTAGAAAAGGGGTTTATTTATGCTAGTAGCTTTATAGCTATAGCACTAGTGCTCTTTACCTATAAGCTAGGAGGTAGGTTATAATTCTATATTAACTATTATACCCTAAACACCATTATAAAGAAGGATTAGTATCTACTCTCCTTAATTAATAAGACCCTAGAATATATTATAAAGGCTAAGTAGTTTACTAAATTAGATATTATTACTACTTTTTATAAGATCTATATTACCCTAGGAGATGAATAGTTAACAGCCTTCTATATATAATTTAGCTTATTTAAATAGCTAGTTACCCCCTTTAGCATAATAAACACACCTAGCACCTTCTAATAGTATATTAACTAGATGCTTTAGGACTTCCTAGATAAATTTACCTCTATATATATTAATAATATGCTGATCTTTACTAATAGCTTATTAGCTAAGTACTAATAATATATTTACTAAGTACTTAAGCACCTAAGGGACGCAGGATTATAGCTAGATATTAATAAATATAAGTTTAAGGTAAAAAGCATAAAGTACCTTAGGTTTATAATAGAAGCTAGTAAGGGTATATAAATAGATCCTAATAAGGTAAAAGCTATATTAGAATAGCAGGCCCCTATCTCTATATATAATATATAATTATTCCTTAGTTTTATAAACTTCTATTACTAGTTTATATAGAACTTTTTAGATATAGTATAGCTATTAATAGTACTAATATATAAGAAAGCCCTCTTTATATAAGGAGATAAGTAGGTAAAGGCCTTTAAGCTATTAAAGAAGATATTTATAATAGCCCTAATTCTTATATAGTTTAACCCTAACTAAAGAATAGTAGTTAAAACTAATACCTTAAACTAGGTAATAGGGGCTACTATATCATAGTATAATAATAATAGTGTGCTAAGGCTAGTTACCTATATCTCTAGGAGGAACACACTAGCAGAGTATAACTATAAGATCTATAATAAGGAGCTACTAACTATAGTTAATATACTTAAGTAGTAGGAATTAAAGTTAATTAGCTTACCTAAATTTAAGCTTATTATAGACTACTATAACCTTAAATACTTTAAGATAGTCTAAAGACTTAATAAATAGCAGATATATTAGTTATACTAGTTAAGCTAATTTAATTATAAGATATACTATTAGCCTAGGAAACTAGCTGCTTAGCCTAATACCCTATCCTAAAGGGAATAGGACATGCCATAGGATATAGAAGATAATAGGCTTAAGATATAAGACTACTACTTAATATCACTATAGACTATTACTAGTTAAATATATGTATATATATCCTACACCTATAAAGTAGTATCTAACTAGGATATAAGGTCACTAAGTAGCTAGTATTATTATATAACCTTATCTATAGTACTAGTAAAGGGGATGCCCCTACTACTAGAAAAGTATTAGAAGGAAGTAGAACTAAATAATACTAGCTTAAGAAAGATATAATAAGCTATAGAGGAAGGAGCTACCTAATTCCTAAAGGAGCTATATATATAAGTATTAATTACTAAGTATTCTATATTACTAGATAGCTACTTACTATACTAGGGCTATAAATAAGTTCCTAACTCTAAATTACTATAAATAAGGATCTTATAGGAGACCTATAACTTAGTATTAACTAGCTACCTAGGAAAGAATATATTATATATAATAGTTACCTAGAACTTCTATTAGCCAGAACTCTCTATAGATATTTAATAGTTTATATAGAACTATAATAAGTATAGCACTAACTATATATAGTATAAGTAATACTAGGGACTGCTAAAGCTATTACTAATTCTAGATTATAAATAATATAAGATTATTATTAACTTTATTATAAAGCTGCCCACCTCTGATGACTATAAGGATATTATAGTAATTAGTAATTAATTTAGAAAAGGTATGATCCTAATACTCTATAAGTAAATAGACTCTAAAATAGTAATATAGCTATTAATTAATTAGTTTATTAGATACTATGGTATCCCTAGTATAATTATATTAGATTATAATCTATAGTTTATTAACTAATTCTAGGAGCACTTCTGTAAGCAGCTAGGCATTAAATAATAACTCTTAATAGCCTTTCACCCATAGATAGATGGATAGATTAAATAGATAAATACTATATTAGAGGCTTACCTATAGAACTTCTATAACTATGCCTAGACTAACTAGAAG
>JAAKEQ010000145.1:0-21125 GCA_014250555.1 Aspergillus oerlinghausenensis | reverse complement strand
AGGGCTTTTAGATTATTAAATCTAGCCTTTCTCTAGTACTTCCTTAATATATATCTTTAAGACCTTCAGCTCTATAGTAGAAAGGTTATATATTAGTCTAAATAGGGGTTGCTTCCCTAGCTCTAGCTTAATAATATAGTTATATTCTATATTTAGTGTAAGTATATTAGCTTCCTTATCTAAAAAGATATCTATAAACTTATAGTATTATTCTAGAAGTACTAGTTTATCTATTAATAAGATAAAGAATAAGAGTACCTCTCCATCTACTATCTCTTATAGGTAGATAATAAATATTATATTACCTATAAGAATACCTTTTATATATTTATTAGGTGGCATAATCTCTAGCTTAGGTATATTAACTAGATCTTTATTAGCCTAATATTCCTATATATATTATATGAAATTAATTATTAGATTTACTACTACTAGCCATGGCCATCCTAAGATAAAGTCATACCCTAGTATATCCACTGTATGGAATTCTATTCTAATACTCTAGGTTATTCCCCACACATTTATTACTATGATATAGAGATAAAATCTTCTATATAATATTATCTTTTAGCTATTAATTACCTTAATCTAGTAAGATATACCTATTACTTATAGTAATAGATTCTCTTTTACCTAGTATTAGCTAATAAAGTTTCCCTATACTCCTATATCTAGAAGTAAGTTAACATCCTTCCCTACTATATTTCTAGTAGGTTCTTCTATAGCTATCTTTATATTAAGTATTAGGGATATAGTATCTATAGTTCCCTTACTTAGGCCTAGTACTACTACTATATATATTACTAGACTATCTAGTTTTTTAGCTCTATATTATACTTTATATACTTTAGGCATTTTACTACTATGTAGCCCTTACTATTATAGTTATAGTACTTAATAGTACTCCTACCCTCTCTAGGGTTCTATTTCTTTTAGTTATAGAAGCTATACTTCTTTAGGCCTAGGCCTCTACCTCTTTCTTAATATCTACTATAGGCTAATATATCTACTCTCTAGGGCATATAGCCCTTATATTTATTATACTTAGTTAATTCTCTTTTAATAGCTATAACTTTATTAATATAACTAGTATAAGAGATATCTTCTATAATCTAGTAGGTTAGGATCTTACTTTAAATATTAGGGTATAGCTTTATCTAGAGCTATGCTTTTTACTACTTATTAGTATAGCTAATACTAAGCTAAGATTCCTATTACTCTAGGTATGCTATGAAGTTAGCTATTATCTATACTTCTAGCTACCTAGCATCTATATATTTCTGTAGTATATAGTATGCTAGGGTCTTTAGGTTATTTACTTACTTTAGTAGGAATTAGGTGAGTTACTCCTATATCTACTTTATAGATAGTAATTTTTAGTATCTTATCTATTAGCTAAATATCTTATTAGTAAGTAGTAGAACTACTACTTATACTTTTTAATATCCTTTAGTATAGTATTAGTAGTGCTATTTAAAGTATACTATTATATTATTAATAAACTTAGTATAATTATATATATTCTTAAATTAGAAGCCTACAGTGAATAGGATCTTTAGGATAATTTTAGTATCTATATCTAAGGAGTTATTATTATAGGCTAATAGCTTAGGATTATTATTATCTATAGATATTCTAGGTAGTATAGATCTTAGTCTAAGGGGTATCTATATATTACTACTCACAGATACTAGTTTATTAGTTATATTCTATATAGTTTTATCTAGGGTAGTATATATAGATAGTGTGATTAATTAGTTCTATATATCTAGGGTTTACTATATATATTTAATAGTTTTACTAAGCTCTTAGAGTATTTTATTATTATACTTAATCTACTCTAGTTTAGTAATTTACTTTTATATAGCTTTATAATCTTCCTTAGAGAGTAGAGAAGATTATTATTTACTAATTTTACTTAGCTTAGGGGCCTTAGGGGTAGTACTTATATCTTAGTCTGCTATTATATTTTTATTATTAGTAGTTTATTAGGTGTGTGATTGCCTTGGAATAGGGATACTCCTAGTAGTAACTATTTTACTTAGTAAAATATATAAAAGTACTCCCTACTAGGCTATCTTAATAGGTAGAGTAATTAGAACTATAAGAGTACCTATAGAATGCTCTCTATTAAATAGTAGATAGTATGGTAGTAGTAATACCTTTATAGTTAAACTAATTACTAAGGTGTGAGCATCTCTTACACCTTAGTGGAGATGATATCTTTGTGGGTCATATGCTACCCATGTGACCCCTTGCAGTTTGCTATGTACAGGTCTTCTATGCCTAACATATCTTTAGTAATTACTAGATTATAGTTAGTTAACTAGGATGTTAAGGACTAAGCTATAATTATTAGTTACTAAGAAAGGAAAAGAGGTTATTTACTCTATTTCTTATTAATTAGTTTATTAAGCTTATAGAGGGAAGATAAGAAGATAATAATATCTTTCTTATATATATATTAGTAGAAGGCTACTATACTTATTATAGTAATATTAATAATAATCTTACTTAGTGGGTAAGTAGGTTATAGTTATAATATTAGTTTTATACCTCTTTCTTATAGAGCTTATTCTATCTTAAGGGTATAATACTACTAATTAATTTCCTCTATTCTTATAGGTTAGTATTATCTAGTCTTACAGAAAAGTAAAGTAGTAGTTATTAGTATTACTAGGTTAGGCTCCTTAGGGGAATAAGGCTTAGATACCTTCTTAGGAGCTATAGAAGGAAGTACTAGAGACTAAATATATAAGTATTTAAAGATATTTAGAGGTCCTTAGATTATTCTAAAAAAGGGGTACTATAACCTTATACTATAGTCTTATAGTTCTCTTATTAAGCTATATATATTTAAAGGCTTAGTTACTACCCTAGGAAGAACTATAGGGCTAGGGGTAGTTAGGGAGAGAAGAGAAGATAAAGCTAAGGAAGAGAAGATATCCCTTTTATACCCTATCTATTACCTAGTATAGTACACTATATTATATTAGTAATCTTAGTTAATAGGTTACCTAATTAGGAGGTTATAAGGAACCTTCTAGTTTATTTATATAGCTATCTTATTATAGTAGGTAGGTGGTATAGACTAGATTAACTATTTCCCTATATAATCTATTAATATATAATACTCTATAAGCCATATCCTTCCTAGTATAATATTATAGCATCCTAGGTCTAGTATAAGAAATAGTATCTATCTTATAATATAATTATCTATAACTATAGTTAATATAATAATATAAGTAAGGGGAATAGACTATTTTTTATTAAACTCTATAACTATATACTCTCTTTCTAGGGGTATAGTAGGTATTCTAAAATATTAAGATATCTAGATAGCTAAGGAAGTAGTTATATATATATATATATTTACTCTAGTATTAACTAGGGAGCTTATAAATACTAAGAATTTATTAATAAGAATAAGAGATTTTATTTTAAAACTATCTTCTTTATTACTTAATAGATTCCATAAGTCTAAGTTATATAAGTTAACTAATTTTATACCTAAGAAGGAGACTTCTTCTAGGTATCCTTATTTTCTAGTTTAGGAGTAGGCTTAATAAGCTATTCTAATACCTTAAGCTATATAGCCTACTTTATAGGGTAGCTATAGCTAGTATACCTAACCTAGAAGTATATAAAGTATTTACCCTTATTTATAAGGTACTTCCTAGTCTTATTATTAAGGTTACTAGGAACTAGGGAAGCTATAGTAGTATAGCTATAAGTAATAGTATTATCTATAGAGAGAGTAGCTATAGCTAGAGTAGTAGTATAAGGTATTACTCTAGTTCTTCTAATTTAAGTATTAGTATTACTATTTAAATAAGCCTTAATTCTCTCTATATTCTTAATATTTATTACTATATAGCTATAGTAGTCTATATACTTTTAGAAGGTCTTATTATTATTATTATATATAGGTATAATAAGCTCTTATATATAGAGAGATAGTTTATTATATAGGTTATCTTTCTAGGTCTTCTTAAGGATGCTTACTTCTACTATAAGGTATAGAAACTTAGAAATAAAGTTATTCTATTTAATTAATAGCTTTATATAAAGGGTATTATATTTCTACTTAATAACTTACTTATAATTAGGGTTTATAAATATATTTTCTAGGTGCTTAAGGAGGTTAGTAGAGTCCTAATATAGATTAATAATATCTTCTTATAGATAAGGGGTAATATACTTCTAGATATTATCTTTAATATAACTAGTTATATAGGTAATTCTTATTATAGGGTTAGAAAAATAATTAGTATTAATAATAAGCTTCTACTTAATAGCTAGTAACTAATCTTTAAATTAGGAATCCTTTCTATTACTAAGGAGAGGAGGGTCTAGGATCTTTACTAACTTACTACTAGTAACTAAAGCCTAGGAACTAATATTTCTAATACTAGATTTATAGGCTATCTATAGAGTAAAGTTATTTTATTTATAGATTACCTCTTTAAGCTTCTCTTAGGTCTTATTATATTTAAGGTTAGTAGTAATAAACTAGGTCTAGATCTATTTATACTTATAATAAATCTATTTATTCTAGTACTTAAGGTTATTATTCTTATTTTAGCTCTTAATAAGTTACTTATTTAGGAGAGCTACCTTTACATAGTTCTAATTTACCTTAGTATCTAAAGTAATATAGATCTAGAAGATAGCTTCCTAGTAATACTTAAGGTCTATTCCCTAATAAGTAGTAAATTCTTTATAAGAGATACTATTAGCTAGCTTATAGATATCTTTATTAAGGCTGCTATTCTTTATCTAGTTAAGTAGGATAGTTAGTCTTCTAGTAAAACCTAGGTCTAGTCTAGTATACTAAGTAGAGAGGTTATAAGATCTATTTCTAGCTCCTTACTAGTTCTTAGGCTCCTTAATAGAAGCTATAGGTCTAGCTATTATTATTCTACTAATAGGTTATATTATTATCCCTAACTATTAGTATTATTAGCACGCGAGGGGTTCTTTATAAGAGGAGGTAAGATTAGTACTTAATATAAAAAAAGACATATTTCTTACTGGATCTTAAACCTTCTAATAAAAGAGATAAGAAAGAGAGAGATACTTAGTTTTATATAATAGCACTGCTTATATTTTAATAATATAGTAGTATTTTAATAGAAAACTAAGTATAGAGAAGAGAGGGAAGAAGTATATATATAGTAGGGAGATATATAAATAGAGGGTGGAATAATATAAATAATCTAAATAGCCCTGAAGAGGTAAGCAGTCAAGATAGGCAGAAAGCTCTGTGTAAAGAGGTTTGCGGGGAACATGGTGACAGATTGTCATAGTTACTGCTCTGATGAGTTGTTTGCGTAAATGTCTCATATGAGACTACATACCATTTAGGGAAGGAGTTCTCTCGCTCACATCATGCAAATAAGGATGCCATGTCAGCCCAAATAACCCTCTTTTGGACTTCGGAGCTCAACTTCCAGCGGACTCGGCATTTCTTTCGATGGGCATTCCCATATTCATCTTTATCGTGTTGTGGATGTACCCTAACGTCATTACAATGCATATCTCGATTTCCTACATCGTGGTATTATTGTTTGAAGATTGGGCTTCTTGTCTGTCAGAGCCCAGATGACAGATGATAGATGACAGATGGCAGACGTCATTGCGGACCGAAGCGAAGCTTGTCTTATTTCATCCCCTTTTACCTTCCTGTCTTGGCACTTGAGTGATTATTCCAGCCCATGAGGCTGAATTCAGGCTAAAGCAGCTGCAGTACACAACGGGCTCCCGGCCTTAATCCATCCCAGTTGAGAATCAATCATCCACGGAGCTTGAGGCGAATTGCATGCATATTACACACACAGTCCAAGTGACCGAACCGAATATAAGTGTATCTTTGGAAGATCAGAATTATCCTTATTTTTAACGCAGTTTTCCACCGCATCTCTGCGATTCTGTCACTGTGGCGCCCATAACAGCTTCTCCGTTACAGGTTCTTGTCTTGTTTTACGCCCCTGTTGGACGGCCAGTTGTTGTAAGGTTAGGAGGCCAGTTGTCGTCCCGGACTGATTATATAAGGGTTACTAGCAAGTGCAGACCAGCAAACGGCAGTCACTAAGCTCTGTTAATATATACCGCATTAGATACTTTTGCAATAGGCCTATCGCAATCACTAAAGGGGTCGTGCACGCTATCACAGTGGCACTTAAATTTAAAGTATGTCACTACCCTTCCATCCTCACAACTAACCATCAATATGAGAGACAGATCTCTCAGTGCGTCTGCTGTGACAACCTCATCTTCTAAAATGTCCATTGACCCCTCTTGGATCCTACTAGGGGTCATTGCAAGCGTTGCTCTGGTGTCTGCAGTTCCTACCACGCCTCAGGAATTGGGGGTTTCCATTCGAAGTACAAATCATTTGGACCCAACGCTCATCCGGACAACACAGTAGAATATGCTGACGGTCTAGGCGTAGCTGGGAAATGTCTCCCCGACCAATAGTCAGGACTGACAGGACCATAGAACTCACTGGAGCAATAGATTATGCCGAAAAGAGCCTTACTGTAGTCTAATCAATCCATACCATTGATCACCACTCCAAGACATCCAATTGACGCCGGCAGCTTCATCATAGTGCACATTGACTGAGTAGTCATCTATGATGCGGCTAATCTCGTAGTCGGAGAGAATGCCACTCGTTCCTGTACATTCACCAGCCCTGGCACCTCCCGAACCGCTGGTGGTACTAAATGCGCATCCGGGGGTGTTACAGGAAGAGTCCTTCAACGTGAATCGGCCATAAAAGCCCAGCCCGAGCAGAACTTTGGCAGGGTCAATATTGTTACGCCACAGGAGATCAAGCCCAGCGGATATCTCTGTGATGTTTGTGTGTGGGTTGATTACAGAATCCGTCCATTCGCTGTTACTGTCCCAAGTGCCGTGGATATCGTATGCCATCATAGCGAAGTAATCCACATGTTCTGCCATGCCGACAATATCAAAATCCTTTATGTACCCTGTTTACTTTTGTAAGCACACGAAAGCGAGAGAATAGGGATTATACCTGAACGTACAATACGACAACGGTAAAGTGCAAGTGAGTCCGAAGCGTGAACCCAAAGCATCACGGAGCTCAGAAAGAAAAGTGACAAGGTTCGCAGTGTCCCTTGCCGCGCCACCTAGGAACAATAAGTCTCACGTTGCAAAGCAGAGCGCATGAATCACAATTCTGAGCGTCAATGGCTGGACATACCGCGATCTTCTGCCGCAGGATACTCCCAATCGATGTCGATGCCGTCAAAACCTTGCCTCCAAGGTCCCATCCTCCCACGGAGATGTATGTTTTCAGAGTGGACTTTTTCTGCTTCAGAGCGGTAAACTTCTCCTAATAGTCCGCATCGTTATCGTGCGTAGTAGTTATTGTGAAGTCGGAAGGATCAATTCCGGCGAAGGAGTAGTAACGATGCTATGCATTCATAAGAAACTACAAGTCGCAGGAGAAAGTATGATGGGTTTCGTACCGTCCAAGGCTTGACATTGATATTCTCGGGGAGAACAACGTCACACGGTCGTTCAGGATTCCAGCCCTCATAATAACCGATGTAGACTGCGCTGCTCGACGTTCCAGAGCAAGAACTATCAAGGCACTTGTCAGAAACAAATCGAAATCCTTGAAGCCAATCTTGAAGGGGGATCATAAAAATACAAACTTATGGTTCATTGATTGGATCGCAACCACTCTGGCAGCCTGTGCCGCAGAACTCATCAGTCATGCCACAGAATCTTGTCAATATTAGCAGCTGTAGATCACTGGCGGTCCTTCCATACGTACCCATATTGAGAACAGCACACATTCAAGGGACACTTGGCACCAGGCTCCGCTGCATATTCTGGAAATCCATGTAAGCCTTCACCATGAAAATCAATGATTGTTCACATACCACCACATTCAGCTACCGCATCGCAGTTCGCGATGCAGACATCATCACCGCAGAAATCAGGGCCAAAACCACAGTAGCCAGCCTTGGAACAGCAGCCGGTCTGGCATTCTTCGGTTTCGGAGCATGATCCTATTTCTGCGGTGGCAAAGGGGACAATCTCTCCTACCAGACAGCTGAGTAGCAACCACCTGGTCTTGGATAGAAATTTCATGTCGACTGTGCCTCGAGTCTAACAACGGCCTACTCGCAATACAAAATCAGAGAGATCCGATTTATTCACCTTGACTTCAGGTAGTACTTATACGTTTAATTTAAACCAACGCTTGGTAAACATATCCCCTGCTAGTTGCATTGTATCTCATCCACTTTCTTCCTGTTGAGTCCGCCCTCCCTTGGTTTCTGGCTCATTTACCTCCCCGGAACCAAATCCAGAACAGATAGTCATCTGTACATAATCTGTGCCTCGGGTAGGGAAAACGGCACACGGCAATATGGGACATTCCAGCAGATTGGCATGGGTTAACAATACTAAGCAATTGAAAAAGTAACCATATTGTCAAGATGAGGCGTCCGGTAATCCTTGCCAGAGCTTCGCCATCCATACCAATCTGGTATGGCCAACAACCACTGCACCTCGCTCTAGGACACCAAACCGGAATACTCCGTACAGAGCTCCGAAATAGGGGCCAAGATAGGCCACAAATAGGGTCATTCTTTTTGATAGTCTAAGACGGACTCAAGTCCTTGCTACACTCCAGATTTAACGTAATTCCGCGCAGTATTACCCATACTAGCACATTGGTACATATAAGCATGCCAAATGTCTTGGCCCGCTAATAGACCTCCGGCGTCATTATAGATTGTTGGTGCTGTTTACCAATGCAAGTGCAATAACCGAGGAGGGCATAGTGCTTACTTGCATATTAACAAACTAATGCAATCTGCAGCCAATGCATTTCAGGGTGTCGCCTGTAATTGCCATATCACCAAGGCAAATATTCCTGCACTAGTGACTGTCCCCTGGGCTCATGAGTTGACAAACCACACGTCTGGGACACTCCGGGTGGCTGCGTACTATCTACTCTTTGTGGTAAGCGCTCCCGAGGCAACCTTCCAGGTTTAGGCTTGGTCAGCCTCTTCCTGTGGGCCTAGGTTCGAACCCTGTGCGCCAGATCAACACACCAAGGGCGTACTCCGGATATACCCCTCTCAACCACCTTTTCCCCAGCCTACAGGTCGGGGCAGGGGAACAACCAGACAAAATTTATGCATCTGCTTGAATTGCTTTCTAAGGTTGTCATGTACATAATTCCATAGCTTAGCACGTCCTCATACCTCCTGGGAGGTCAGGAGCGCTGACCCGTGCTCCGCCACAGGACGTGAATTCATAAAGACCGGCAATGTTTGAGATGCAGATTATCGACTAGAGTCCAATACAAAAAATACATTTAGAACTTATACTTGAGCTGAATTTACCACCCATGTAGGTGATGCCAGGTAGTTTCTCAAGGGGTTATTTTCGTTCAGGTACCACGAGAAGGTACCCAGCCTGCGAAAACCAGTAGACCTTTTAAGGATCTATATTCCCGAATCACTTCAGACCTTACGTGAAGTGTTTCTCTTTTCAATTTTGCCTTCTCCTTTGATCTCGAAAGCGATGAGGGTGCCTTCTAACCTTCGCCCATCACTCAATGGGTAAGCAACATGCAGTGGCTTTTTTTTGTGTCGAATTCCCTTCCGATCTTGAAACTTCATATGTTATTGGTGCAAATCAAACCCTCCTGGAACGCAACCACCTATACAAGAGAGCTGCGGATTATTCCTCCATCGTTACATGGGGATATGAATGTGACGCGGCCCGTATAGCATATCTCTCCGAGGAGCTTGACGAGACAAAGACAATGGTTAGTATTACACTCAAGTCTTCCATTTTCTCATTTGAGTATTCACTATACAGAAGAAGGCGCAGTGGAAGCCATCTTCGTTCATGAAGTAGTCACATTTGTTAGACACATTGCGGGCGGCGGAATTCACCAGAAATTAGACAGTTTAGTCCCTAGTCAGCATGTTACATATTAGGACAGAACCCCGATATTAGCGGAGGAGAAAAATCTCCATCCAAGATTTAGCAGCTACTGTACCTGCGCTAGCAGTGGTATATGGCGCACGGCTTGAATGGCATTCATCGCCTATCCTTCTCACCCGTGACCGAGACCTGTATATGGATGCAATTATTACATACCTAGTCATGCATATACGATCTAGTCCATTACCGGATACTCTGGACATGGTCTGCGGTGCTCGGATTATCGGCACTGTCCACCAAAGCTTCGCTTAGAACTGTGTGGGAAACTATTCATGCACTTGTGGGTAATGGTACGATGGCTTGAACGGCGAATCAATCTTTAGACCATCCAGACTTGTAGTAATATTTTCTTCCAATGGCGGTTCTAATGCTGATACTTTTCCTTCGAATTACTGAAGCTAATCCAATCTCATGAGATGCTGTTAGCCCAACGCCCGTAAGCACATCCCTAAGAACGCACTGATATGCAACAGACATATAAAAACGGTCTCTTCGCCTCTCTAGATGTCTTATTGCTGAGGCCCTGAAATCCAACGCTACTGTGGCCACTGTCGCTAGTTATCGTCATGCTCCTCTCTGTGATTCTAACCCCAGCAGCGCTCCTGCTTGGAGTGGCCAATGCTGCTACGCTAGGAAAACGTTGGAGTAACGGTGACTTTGCCACAGGTACCACAGGTGGCCAGTGGGTGCACGTACTGGGCCAATTCTATCACTTCAAGTGACACCTGCGCGTCTTTGAATGCCTACTTCGGCATTACGGTTGCTCAGCTTGTTTCATGGGTGAGAGTTAATTTCTCTCTACTCAGTTAGTGATATCATGCTAATGCCAGTCCTCAGAACCCCTCTTTATCGTCAACATCTTGCACTCTGACGGTAGGATGGAGTTACTGTGTGGAGGCACCTGCAGTCAAGACGACGACTAGCAAGACAACTACGACTACCAGCAAAACTACCACTACTACAACTGCTATCGCTACGACAACATCTACGAGTACTACTTCAGGGCAGGCACCGTATCCCACTCAGACCGGCCTTATTTCCACATGTAACGCGTTTTACGATGTCCAGCCAGGTGACTACTGCCAAGGAATCGTGACAGCTTATGGCAACTTTACATTGAGTCAATTCTATCAATGGAATCCGTAAGTAAATTATACTTGTCATTCTAGACGGACTACTTATAATTTACATCTAAGTGCTGTCAAGACCGACTGCTCGGGACTTCAGGCTGGCTATTATGTCTGCATCGGAGTGGCTGGGTCAACGACCACGACAACTGCTACTCCCACAAGTACCACTGCCACGACGACAGCTAACCCACACTCTCCTCAGCAGACTGGGATTGCTGCAAACTGTATGTCTGCCATTGGCTGACTCAATTGTGTTTGTCTTGGCTTATCAGTCTCGCAGGTAACAAGAACTACTTTGTAGAAACTGGTGACGGTTGTGCCGACATAGCTTCGACGTATGGTATCACCCTCGCCAATTTCTACAGCTGGAACCCAGCTGTTGGGACATCCTGTCGGAGCCTTCAGGCTGGGTACTATGTCTGCGTTGGTGTTTCAGGTAGCTTTCCTCTTCTCTCACCTCCCCTCCAATCTCTTCATCACCAACCTAATTTGGTGTGATAGCGTCAACCACAAGCACAACCACCACCAAGGCACCCACCACAACAACTACGGCCAGCGGTCCGTCTCCGACCCAAGCCGGCATCACGGCCGACTGTGAGACATTCTACCAGGCCGTTTCGGGCGATAGCTGCTGGACCATCGTGAGCGAGAAATATGCCTATCTAACTCAGGATGAGTTCTATGCCTGGAATCCTGCCGTCGGTTCAACTTGTAGTAACCTACAAGCGGGATACCACTACTGTGTTGCTACCAAGACTGTCCATGCCATGCCTAGCACCATCTCCACGAGTAAGAAGTGGCACTTGGTTGCCAGTGGAGACAGCTGTTGGTCTATTGAGCAGCAGTACGGCATTACTGCTACCCAGTTTGGGGCCTGGAATCCATATGTTGGGACCTCTTGTGCATCTCTCTGGCTGGGTTACTATGTTTGCGTCGGGGTTTGAAGACGACCACTTTATTGGACGGCATGTAACAAGTAGGTAGCCTTGAGGATTTTTTGTAACGGGGTGAAAGGCGACCAGTCTTAGTAGGCTAATTCGAGATTATTGAGATCCATAAAATTCATTACTACATTCCCTTGCATTGATAAGTTTAATGCATAACAATTGGTGCCATGTCTGTTGCAATATGACATACTCTCGAGTCTCTCGACTCGAACGCCGCCTGAAAATTACAGCACTCCGTTACTCCGTACAACCGACGACAATGCCTAAGGTAGTACTAACTAATAATTACCAAAATCAAGCTAGGGATTCTTCCGGTATTGCATTTTCCTCAGGCCCAAGCCATTTGGCGCTTTCCTCTTGCCCAACCTCCTTTTCGGGTGAGATTTCCTAGCAACTTCCCACACGCTCTCATCAGCTGCATTGCCTCCATGTCTCTTGTCCAGCTACCAGATGAACTTCTGTGTACTATTGGTGGATGTTTAAGCTGTTATAGAGATGTTCGGGCTCTCATCTTATCAAGCCGTCGACTCAATAGGATCTTCAAGCCTATCCTCATTACATCTAGCGTTAGGGATTGCCACGGATCTCTGTTATTCTGTGCAGTGCAAAGTGGAGATATTTGCCTCGTACGGGAGATTCTGAAACAGCTATCTGTGGTTAATACAAAGCGAGAAGAAACGGCTTCTACGGAAGAAAGCCCTATAACAAACACCCAAGATAATACCGACGAGGAAGATGGAGCTCGAGACTGGGATGGAACGCTTCACTGGGATCTCCAACAGCACCCGCTCTATAAAGAAGGCTATCGAGTCCGTGACATCCTTTTCGTCCAGCGTGCCTTTCTCGCTTCCATCTCAACTGGACTAAAGGAACTCGTCAAATGTTTTCTTGATTGCGGAGCGGTAGCAGGATTTGCCTTTCCTCCTAATGAAATACATCCACTACCTGTTTCTCTCGCGATCAGACACGGCTATGATGAGATATTCGATTTACTTATCAAGCACAAGGCCCGCACATGTGGCGAAGATGAGTGTCCCATTGTTGCGGCCGTCAAATATCACCGTTTTCATGAGCTTCGTGTCCTGGTCAGACTTGGAGTATGCGGGCACTGGGACGAAGCGCTTTCGCTTGCGTTAGATACTCGGCCCATGTTCGATCTTATGGTGGAAAACGGGGTCGAAATCAAGAAGTATGGTCATGTGGCTCTATACGGAGCTATTACTGAAGGGAAGAAAGACTGGGTTGAGTTCCTCATCTCTGAAGGTGCTGACCCCAACCTCTGCCTATCGACGGAAAGCGTTATTGGAGGCGGAGAAAAGAAGTATAGCTCTATCTACCATGCTATACTTAACGGTCATTTGGATGTATGCAAATTTCTGATTGAGCATGGCGTACAGCCTGAGGAGGATGATCTCCAACTGGCGCGGGAGAAGGAATACGATGAAATTGTGGGTATTCTCTCTGGGTTTTGCTATGTAGATGTGCCTGAAAAGGAGGACCTTATTACAAGGTGGATAAACACCCATAGCTGAATAGGGAGAACGGAGCTCTGCTTTAGATTCCTACTTTTGAATGCGTTTCTGGCTGCGTTGACCTGTACCCCTGAAATACTAAGTCTGAAACCATTCCTGCCTGGCTGCAACTAAACAATGACAGGGTGCCAATTCATCAAGCCTATGGGACCCGCTGATACATTTATTCTTTAAGCCGACTAGCGGCGAGAGTGTTCAGAACTTGCGAAGTGAGGCGAGGCCCAGGCCCTAACTACTGCTGCATAAAAGCCGCTAGATTTCCTTCCTTCTCTACCTTAGCTGTATCGCTCCGGCGTGTCCGAGGACCAGATTCCTTCCGGCCAGGTCGAATCTCCAGTCCCCTCCAAAAGAGTTACCCTGGGTCTATATCCGGGCAGAAACAATCGGACGATGCCTTAAGAAAAGTTACGCAAGGCTCATACAGCACAAACTGGGCCGGCGCTGTAATAAGCAACTCAACTCCAAGCGCAACCTTCTCCTACGGCTCCGCGACAATCACCATCCCCACCGCCACAGCCACCGGCAACATGTCCTACCAAGCAGCCTCAGCCTGGGTCGGCATTGACGGCGCGGCCTACACCACGGCTCTTCTCCAAACGGGTGTAGACTTCTACATCCTCAAGGGCGAGGCTTATGCCGATCCCTGGTACGAATGGTACCCGAACTTCGCCATGTACTATGACGAGCTTCTCGTCAACCCTGGCGACGTGATTGTCGCGTCCGTTAATGTTACAGCGAGCCACCGTGGGGTGTGTGTGATAGAGAATCTGACCACAGGAGAGTCGGCCACGAAATCTGTTAGTGCGCCAAAGAGCACGGCGACGATTAAGGGGTTGAATGCGGAGTGGATTGTCGAGGACTTTCAATCTAATGGAGCTGCCGTGCCATTTGTAGGGTTTGATGCGGTGGAGTTTACGGGTTGTGTTGCGCAAGCTGCTGAGGTTGAGTTTGGCGTTATTCCAAATCGCCCATGTTTGTATATTCTTGGATGCTACACTACATCACTAGGAAATGAGACAACACAGTACATGCCCCATGACGATTGGCAAGAGAGATGTATGTCTGTCAATAGTCCCTATTTTCAAAGCAAGAAGAGCTTCCCAGCTTCTCCAAGGGCCTGCTGGTGATTGCATCATTCAGTTGAAGGAGACGCCAGAAGCCTATAAATAACCCCATCTCCTCGATCCGGTTCACTTTCGAATACCAAGTCCATGGTGATCAGACAAGGCAAATCTCTCAGCTTATTATTTCAGAACTACCACTTCTGTTTACCTCTCTCCGCAATGAAGCCCCCGTCATCTTGGCCCTGTCCATGACATGCGGGCTTGCCTACTGCCAGCAGCACCATGACCCCAATCTGTACCTTCCCTTCCGATGAAGAAGTTGAAGTGGAGCCAGGACTCTTTGTGACCTACCACTATGGCCAGTACGCTCCCCCGAACCACCAGTCCCAGGCATACGCCGCAAGCACCCCCGAGGACTGTGTTAAGGCTTGTGCCAACAAGGGCAGCGGATGTCTAGGCAGTGCCTGGACGAGTCTTCCCAGCACCACAAGCGCCTGTCTCCACGCCAGGCACTCTTCGCTTCCTGCGCTCGTCAATAAAAACAGCGTTGTGTTCATGACTTATCGGAAAGAAGACAAACGACGACAAGGACCCCTTCGGCGAAGCACCCTGGAGCAGTTACAAAAGTACAGGGACCACCTTGCCGCCTGCAAGGTCAACGAGGAGAAACCAGCCGAGTGCCAAAGCAATGCCGCCGCCGGCCCTCAAGTGCCCCCTTACAAGGATTTCCCAGCCGGGAAAGACCAGATCGTCGCTATCGGAAACAGGCCCTTCAGGCAGAAATGCGACATGTCGATGGCCAGGGCCGCGGCGGACATCTACCGGACTATTCGACGGGGACTTACTCACGAAGAGTGCGCTCTGATCTGTGCTCTTGACCCGGATGCAAGAGCGCGATGTCCGTCAGGACGACCAGTACGGCTGGCGAATGCCAGCTCTTCAGTTGAAATATCGAGCCCTCGCTGACCAATTGGGCATCAAACCGCGCTTATGTTCCTGCGTGAGTCTCGTGTACTTGAGGCAGAGGGAAACTGCTTTGCGAGTTACCCCCGGCTTGGGTCGACTGTCTGTCGTTCATTTGCATATGTCTTTACCTATATATCAATTTCCGATCAAACATGTGGTCAAAATAGCCAAGTACACTACCCTCTGGAACTTTTGTAGGAAAGACCTTCAGCGAGGACTTGCCCATAACGATAGCCATCAAATCCAATGCGGATCCATACATCTATAGTTCGATACGAGAATCACAGCCCGGTGCGTCAACATCAAGAGAGGAGATCGTATTCAAAAGCCACAATATCCAGCCATATAGTCCCACAAAAGTCCGGGTTTCTCCCTGGTTTGTCCAAGGTCAAGACAGTTATCCATGCTGTGCAAGGCGTTTGACGTCTACCTTAGTTACTGGCACTATAAAGAAACAGGTCATCGGTATATCCCATAAGAAGAAGACACTCGGGTATATATATTATGCAAATAGCATGGTAGTCATTATTACCTCCACTCCAGACCAATCTTTCGCGCAACCTTTTCAGCAACATCCATAAAAGCCTTGCGCCTTACGCTGCGGTCATCACTTTCCTCTGAAACAACCGTAGGCACTCCGCGGTCAGCGTCCTCGCAGACCTTAGCATCGAGAGGGATATCCCCGAGGAATTCGACGCCTAGGCGCTTGCACTCGGCAACCACGCCCGAGTCCTCCGAGCCATGGCCATGACTTTCACCATGGGAAAAGATCTTCGTTTGATGACCGCACTGCGGGCAGGCAAAGTAGGCCATGTTGCGAACCATCCCAAGGACGGGGATGTTCATTTTCTCGAACATACCAAAGCCGCGGACGGCGTCGCGTAGAGCGATATCCTGTGGCGTGGTTACAATCAGCGCGCCGTCTACGATGAGCTCCTGTCCGATTGTTAATTGTACGTCACCGGTCCCCGGGGGTAGGTCCAGGACCAGCACATCCAGAGGGCCCCAGGAGACGGAATGGAGAAGTTGGTGCATGGCCTTGGTGACCATCAGACCACGCCACGAGATAGGAGTGGTGTCCATGGGAATATCGCGCGCAGATTGCGACGGCTCGGGTTTTGGCTGTGGAAGGAGGTAGCCCATTGACATTGATTTCAAGCCATAGTTAGTCAGAGGGACGAGGCAGTTGTCTAGCTCACCCATTAGATTCCTGCGTCCAAAAGCATGTGCCTCAAATACAGTCTTACTTTCGTCAAGGCGGGGTTCACCTGACAAGTTGAGAAGAGTTGGAATAGAGGGACCAAAGATATCGGTATCCAAGATACCTGTACGAATCCCACGGCGAGCTAAAGACAAAGCAAGATTCACTGGCGCAGAAAAGTCAGAGATCTGTTGAAATATCATGCATGTAAACCGCTGATATGAGATATCCGGATGGCATCCAACACAAGAGTTTCGTACCTGCAATGGTAGATTTGCCCACACCACCCTTGGCCGACGATACCGCTATCACTTTTTTGACATCACGGATCTTGCGCTTTTCTGGTAACCCCCGGCGGCGCGGGAATGACGGGGGTGTGCCGGATCGCGGAAGACCCTGCAAGCATTAATTCACAAGCAGCGAAGTCGTCAAAGGGGCTATTTACCAAAGGATTTTCATGCTGAAGAGCTCGAAGAGCCGAAAATAGTCTCTTTTGTAACATATTGCTGTGGATGGCAGATACGACATTGCAGAGAGGAGCAACAATCAGCATCATTTACTTACTGCCAGAGGAAAGTACACCGCCTGGAACAACATTCCCAATCGGACCAGCTCAATCCCCAAATGGACGGTTTATCCGATACCGCATTCCGCCTTCCAGAAAAATATCACGGGCAGAAAAAAATAAAAAATGAGTCCGACCAAATTTTATCGACAACAACCTCCATACCAGCAACTTGTCCACGGCGCAAAATGGCGCCAAAAACACTTGCAGAACGGCTCGCGGAGCTGGAAGACCCTACACCTAAAGGTCTGTTTGGGATATATTGGTTGTCTTGCCTAAATGAAGGTTAACACCGCGATCAGATTTCGACCCCGAAGACTTGGAGCGCGCCGGGCCAGACAGTGACGATGAAGGTGCCGAAGCTGCTGATCCCAATGCTGGACGAGAGCATTATCAAGCTGTAGGGTGAGTACGAACTTTTTGACGTTTGCGATCATCGGAATCAAGGTGTTAACCTCAACCAGAAAGGCGAGGCTTCGCAAGCAGGACCCAATTAACCTCGGAAAACAATATGCCGGCTCGAAAATCAGCCGAGACGCGCTTGAAGCCGAGAGTGATGACGACCCTTTTAGACCACGGTCAAGCGACGAGGAGGAGGACAGTGAAGACGAGGAAGAGGAGGATTCTGAGCTAGGAAGCGACGAGGACGAAGATGCATCTGAAGAGAGCGAAGAAGAGCGACCACGGAAATCCAAGAGCTCCGCGAAGGATAGCAAGCGGCAGACTAAGGAGTTGCAGGTTTCCTCGGACGAGGAGGACGGCGAGGGCATGGATACCGACGGGTCTGAAGAGATTGAAGGAAGCGAGGACGATTCGGAAGATGGATTCGACGAGGATGACATGGGCGGAGAATTATCCTCTGACGACGAAGAAGAGGATGACGATGACGAAGACGAGGACGAGGACGAGGAAACCGACAACCGAAAAGTGCGATTTAAGGAAACCTCCAAATCCGATGACCGCGAGGAATTGCGCCGACTCATGTCCTCCGACCAAAAAACAATCGCAGCCACCATTTCCCAAGCCGCCAAAGCAGACGCTGCCAAGGGCAGAGCCGTCAAACAGCAGCGCGCAACTTTCGACGCCTTGCTCAACGCACGGATCAAACTCCAAAAGGGCCTGACAGCGATCAACCAGCTCTCCATCACGGCAAAGGGGAGCGACGAGACGCCCAACATCGACGGCGAAGCCATCAAGTCCGCCGAATCCGCCGCGCTTGCGCTTTGGTCCACCCTCGAAGACCTGCGCCTCGCTCTGGCAGACGCACAAACGCAGGACGAGTCCAAGAAACGCAAGCGACCTTCCGCAGTGTCCGTCGCGACATCCACCGATTCCCTCTGGAAGCGCATGACCGACCTCGAGTCCGACGCCGTCGCCCACCGCCGCGCCGTGCTCGACAAGTGGTCCCTCAAGGTCCGTGGGTCCAGCGCCGCACTCCCCAACGCCCGAGGAAAACTCCTCGGCGCTAGCACCAGTAGTCAACAAACCATCACCGCCGTCATCGACGCGCAGGTCGCTTCGGAGACAGGCGACCGCGCCGCCAAGCGCCGGAGAAATTCCCCCGACGATGGTCCCGAACCCGTCTACGACGACACCGTCTTCTACCAGTCCCTGCTCCGGGACCTCGTCGAGCAGCGCATGTCGTCCTCTGACGCCATCACGAACGGCATCGACACCCTCCACCTCCAGCTGCCTTCCCGGCAAGGTATCCACCCTATTACCGGCATGCGCAAGGACAAGGTCAAACGGGACGTGGACACCCGCGCCTCCAAGGGCCGAAAGATGCGGTTCGATGTCCACGAGAAGCTGCAGAACTTTATGGCGCCTGAAGACCGCGGCACGTGGACCATTACCGCTCGCGAGGAGTTCTTCGCCTCCCTGCTTGGAAAGACAGCAAGTGGGTTATTGCGCGAAGGGGACGATGAGGATGCCAGTGCTGCGGAGGAAAGTGATGCGGATCGTGAGGAGGTTGGATTGCGGCTGTTCCGCAGCTAGCAGGCTGCCGGTCATTGGATATCCCCAGGGCAATCAAAAGTTGCATATAGCGGTTACACATTTGTTTATACATAATAGCGGCGTTGTGTCCATTGTTTTCATTCACTAGAGGAACCAGCAGCGCTTTGCACAGAGCCTCCTGTCGAATGCATATTAAGAGTAAACATTATCTCAATTCGCATGGCAAAGGTGCAACCGACCAGCCCGTAGGCTCATAGGCGAACGCATCAATGCTGGTATGTACAAGAATGCCAGACGCCAATGTGTGCTGTACAATGCAAGATAGAAAGTCAACTTTAACGCCTAATCCTCAACTCCGAATCCGAGACTTTCGAGATCAAGTCCAGTCGACTACTCGTATCTCGCAGACGAATAAGACAGTAACGAAGGGCCATACGATTGCGCCCAGGTAAAGGTCGTCCGGCGCGGAAGGCCCAGCATCCTCTCCTCGACTGCGCGCCTCAACGAGACCTGTCGTTCCTCCTCCTCCTGCGGCGAGAGGAAGTGCGGGAGGCCTTCGTGGTTGACGATCACGGCGCCACTCACTTCGTTGTAGGAGGGTAAAGTAGTAGATATCCCGAGCATTCTAGCTTGAACTGCGCGCTCCAGCGCGGATCGTAGCTCGCGTGCTTCGGGTACAGTGGAGAGGTGCGTTATTGTTCCTGCGCTGCGCGCGGAGGTCTGCCGTTGGGTCTCCATGTAGAGGAGGTTGTCTTTTTCAGTAGGTGATAGTGCGTAATTGAAGTACTCTAAGATTTGTGGTGGGTTGAGATCCGCCCGTGGCTCAATGTCCTGCCAGGTGAAGGCTGGTTCTTGGTCTGAGGGTATAAAGGCGTGAGTGTCTCGCGGGGATTGGTCGGGGTCGGTTTTGGATGCGTTGGCAGGCTGAGCATGAAGTCTGCAGAGTGCATCGGACTTCTCTGTTTTATAATCGTCTGCATGCCAGTTGTTTTCGGGATTGTTGTTTTGTGTGTCCAACAATGGAGGTGCTTGGGCTGATCCCCGCATTTTTGGGGCTTCCGGATGCGGAGATGGCTCGACGATGTTGTTGTCATCGCGACGGCGGCGACGACGGAATTTTCTCAGGAAAGACGGAGCCATGGCTGGTACGCAGGCTCAGATTTGATCTCCGAGTTGCGAATTAGAGGGAGGAGAGAGGTCAAGTTCAACTGCAGGAAGTGCAGAAATCCATACTGAACGAGCAATATCATTCACTGTTGTTCCCATTGGCTGCTCTGCCAGGATCGTCGGTTCCCTGAGCACAACCTCATAATGGACGGAAAGAGTCAGGTGCCACCAACAGTTGCAATTCGCTTGCATCCGGGGGTGGAATTAGGCGACTACTAGTCTAGTCACTTCTGGAAAGAGAGGGTTACTTCCTCGGCCGTTGTCGGACAAACAGCACATGTGAGTACAGTATACAGTGAGATCATACGGACCAGATCTGATGGCATGGCAGTTGTGTTTCAAATTCTCAAGCTTCCAGTAAAAGCCAACGTCGATCCTTTGTGCAGTCATACCTAGACTGGCTGTGGGGTGGGTATGGGTTGATCTATGGGGGGTTCAACCTAACCTATGTGGGTTTGGGTCAACCTATGATACTAGTTATCCATCCTCTAATCTATATAGGTTAGGTTATGGGCAACCTATTTTATCTATAACTAGTATATAATTTTAAACTATACTACTTTTAGTAGGTAGAAAGATCTCTTATTAA
>JAAKEQ010000144.1:0-21605 GCA_014250555.1 Aspergillus oerlinghausenensis | reverse complement strand
TATTATTATTAATATCTAGTATAAAATATATTATTATTATTAATATAATATAATTCTTTTACTAATAATAAATCTATTTATTAGCCTATAAGTATAATTATTATTATATCTTACTAAGAATAAGAATACTTTAAGATATGTCTAATAGGATTTAGGAATAATAGACCCATATATAATACTAAATTAATAATATATTCTAAGACCTATATAACTTCTAGAGAGATTTTATTAATAATTTTATTATTTAGTTACTTACTTTAAAAGATTATATATTATACTTATACTAGGTACTTTAATAATACTATAAAGTATATATTATATTAAACCTAAATAAAGTATATATTAGATTTCTATCTATAAAGCTCCTAAAGTAAAATATTATCTCCCTAGATATATTAGCCTATATGGATTATCTTAAGGCCTTTATAAAGATAAAATTCCCTAATATATTAGTAGACCTATTGGATTATCTAGAAATAATAGATATCCTAAGGAATTATATATTATTCTATATAGGTAAAGTCTAACTATTATAAGATAGAAAAATATATCTTACTAATCTTAGCCCTACTAAGAGGAAACCCTATAAAAGCTACTTAGGAAAAGCTATCCTTATAAAACTTGTCACGGGCTAGGAGCCTAGAAACCTATGACCTAGGTTTGGATGGTAAGAAATTACTAAGGAAGGAATCTAGCTAGGGCCACAGTGGCTAAATATAAAGAGGTGCACTACTAGTGTGTGGGTCATATAATTAATAGCTAGTGTCTAGTTTAGATATAACTTTATAGGTATCATATAGCTAGCTACTAGCCCTAATATATTAGCTAGAGCTAAAGATCATTAATGCCTAAGGTAGATAGTAAGTACTTAGTAAGCTTAAGTACTTAGTAGGCCCTGCCTACTATACTACCCCCCCCCTTTCTAAAATAGGTATTTTAGCTAGGGCTAAAATTAGTAGATCTTAGCTTCCTAGCTAGGGTTAAAATTATTACTCCCTAGTTAACTTAGCCAGAGCTAAAATTACTAGATATTCCCTTCTAAGTATTAAGTATTATAGTATCTATAAGGTTTACAGCTAGCTCCTATATAGGGTACTTATAGCCTACCTATTTAACTAAGTATTCTATATAGTAGCCTTACCTAATTTACTTCTCCTATTTATCTAAGATCTTTTTAACTATAAATTTAGCTTTACTATCTACTAGCTTAGGGGGTAGTTAGTAGTTATTATTTAACTAGCTTAGGAATAGATTATCTATAGTAGGCTATAGAAGGCTAATATAGAATATATTATATATACCTAGTAGTATATCTAGCTAGTAGATATATAACCTAATAGCTTCTAATACTATAAACTTTATATACTATATATTAAGCTTCTAGCTTAGGTAGTTTATTTAAATATTCTATAGGTCTAATTATATCTTTAAGTTAATAATATAGCATAGAGCTACTAGATAAGAGTAGTTTAAATATTTCTCTTAATATTACTAGGTAGTAGCTAGCTTTAACTAGATTATATTTATAATCTTTTTTATCTTTATAATAATTATCTTAGCTCTTTTTTTTAGTAAGTATACTATATCTAGAGTAATAGCCTCTTAATCTAATAGCTTAATCTCTAAAGACTTAATATTATATTTATAATCTAAGAAGAAGAGGCTAACTCTTATACTTATAATATCTTAACTATTAATAGCTAGTTAGGCTATTAGTAATAATAATTTCTAATTAGTCTAGGTATAGTTATAGAAGTTCTATAGGTAAGCCTCTAATATAATATTTATTTATTTAATTTATCTATTTATTTATAGGTAAAAAACTATTAAGAGTTATTATTTAATACCTAGCTACTTATAAAAATACTTCTAGAATTAGTTAATAAACTATAAGCTATAATCTAATATAATTATACTAAGGATACTATAATATTTAATAAATTAATTAATTAATAGCTATACTACTATCTCAGAGTCTATTTACTTATAAGATACTAAGATTATACTTTTCCTAAGTTAATTACTAATTATTATAATATCCTTATAGCTATTAGAGGTAGGTAGCTTTATAATAAAGTTAATAATAATCTTATACTATTTATAATCTAGAATTAGTAATAGCTTTAGTAGTCCCTAGTATTACTTATACTATATATAATTAGTACTATACTTATTATAGTTCTATATAAATTATTAAATATCTATAGAGAGTTCTAGCTAATAGAAGTTCTAGGTGATTATTATATATAATATATTCTTTCTTAGATAGCTAGTTAATACTAAGTTATAGGTCTCCTATAAGATTCTTATTTATAATAGTTTAGAGTTAGGGACCTATTTATAGCCTTAGTATAGTAAGTAGCTATCTAATAATATAGAATACTTAGTAATTAATACTTATATATATAACTCCTTTAAGAATTAGATAGCTCCTTCCTCTATAGCTTATTATATCTTCTTTAAGCTAGTATTATTTAGTTCTACTTCCTTCTAATACTCCTCTAGCAGCAGGGGTGTCCTTCTTATAGATACTATAGATAAGATTATATAGTAATACTAGCTATTTAGTAATCTTATATCCTAGTTAGATACCACTTTATAGGTGTGGGATATATATATATATATTTAACTGTAGCGGGCAGGGCCCGCTGAGTGCTCAAGCTTACTAAGCACTCGCTGTCTGCCTGAGGCATCAATGATCTTTGGCTCTGGCTGATATATTAGGGCTGGCCGCCAGCCATATGACACCCATGAAGTCATATCCAAACTAGACACTAGCTACTAATCATATGACCTATACACTAACTATATACCCCTTTATATTTAGCTACTATGGCCCTAGCTAGATTCCTTCCTTAGTAATTTCTTATTATCTAAACCTAGGTTATAGGTTTCTAAGGCTTCCAGCCTATGATAATAGAAATTGCTCTTATTAAATAAACTAGATAAACTAGATAAACTAGATGAACTAGATAAACTAGATAAACTAGACAAACCAGATAAACCAGATAAACTAGATGAACTAGATGAACTAGATAAACTAGACAAACTAGATGAACTAGATAAACTAGACAAACTAGATGAACTAGATGAACTAGATAAACTAGACAAACTAGATGAACCAGATAAACTAAATAAACTAGGTAAGCTAAATAAACTAGATAGATTAGATAGATTAGGTAAGATAGCTAGAATAGCTAGAATAAGCTATAATAATATATTATCATAGATATCAACATCCCTAGAAGGGCCTAGTAAAGAGTGATATATACTACTAAGTAATATATAGATGAACTTTATGGCCTAAATAGCCTAGTAGTTATAAAATATTACTAATTAAATAGCCTAGCTAAAGGAATAATAAATAGCTATTACTAATATAGTAGTATCTACTCCCTATGTTGCATGACACGTGAGCACATCAGTCTTTTATCTTGCTTATCCACCTCCAGCATAGATATACCAGAGATCATTAACTAACTAATAGAATATAATACTATTAATTACAAGCTACCATAAAATAGTAGTATGTCTGTGATTTATAATCTAGGACCTAGATTTATAATATTCCCCTAAAAGATTTCTCTAATTTTCTTCTCTATTAAATCTCCTTATATTATAATCTATTTAACTACCTTAGTAAGGGCTTCCTTGCAGGCTAGGTAGGCTAATATTATAGAAGTTATTAATACCCTTAGATTTACCTAAAGAAATTATTAAAATCATATATTAAATTACTAAATACTATTAAACCTTCCCTAATTAAGTAAGATCTCCTGACCTTAAAACCTAAATTAACTATATTATTATATATTACCCTAATCCACTACCCTATCTTACTCTATTAGATGTAACAGCTCTAGCTAGAAGAACTAGAGCTATATCTAAACCTATTAATATATAATATCCTAAGTCCTGGTTATACTTACTATAGATATTCTAGCCTATAATATAGTATTTTCTTATAAGAATAAGTAAAATTATTATTATTAAGCCTAAAATTATACCTATATATACATAGATGCCTAAGATAGTAGAAGGACCTTAGGCTATACTAACTAAATTATAGCCTTAGAAGGCTATATTAGTTAATAAAGTCCTACCTATTAACTTTAATCTAGTCTTTAGTAGAAAGTATTTCTTTATACTAGATCTAAAGCTTATTATATTATAGTATACTCTTGCTTTACTATTAATACCTAATCCTATCTAAGATTTCTTTATCTTATATTACTTACCTATTATAGAAATATAATATTCTTAGTCTAATAATAATATTATGTCTAGCAACCTCTTACTAGGCTTAGATTCCCTATTTAATCCTTATAAAACTATTTAACCTAGGTAAATACTACTAATAGTAGACTAAAATACTAGCCAGGCTTTATCTAATAAGTAGTAAGTAAATACTAGTAAAACTAAGAAAGTTAAGAAAATATTATTCTTCCCTACTTAAATATAAGTATTATAAAAGATTATATAGTAAGTAATCTAAGTATTACTTCTAGTATTTAATAATAATAATACCCTAAGGTCTTATAAACCTATTATTAAAATAGATAAATACCATACCCCTATTAAATACTATACCCTTATTAAATACTATACCTTTATATTATCTATAAGCACTATATTAAGTAATAATTACTAGAGACCTATAGATATTAGCTATTTCTTTCCTAATATACTATACTTATAGAGATATAGAGATACTATTAATAAAGATAATTAGATATATTATTACTTTATTTATATATTTACTAACAGGCTCTATATAGTAGTATAATCTAGAGATATAGTAAAAATATCCTAAAATTTAGATATATATCTTTAGGGAGAAGTAGTAAAGTAGTAGAATAATAAGCTAAATCTAATTATATAAATAGAGCTAATTTACTCCTTAAGTATAGATAACTAATATAAGTAGCTTAAGAAATACTTTAAAATACCCTCTAGCTAAGTAATAAAATAACTTACTAATATTAAATATATTATTACTAATATCTAATACTAGAAAAGTCCCTTAGTATATATTTTAATAGTTATTACTCTTACTAAATAAGTAGATAAAGTAGAAATAGAATATCTACTAGTTCTCTATACTTAGTATAATATAGATATTATCTTATACTTAAATATTAATAAACCCTAAGAAGGCATAACTATTACTAAATTTATTAATATCTTAAAATATAAATAGACTAATTAGTTTAATTATTTCTATAATTCTTACCCCCTAAGATAATACCCTCCTTAATAAACATAGAATATAAACTAATAGTAATAGCAAAACTATTAAGTATAAGATAAAAACCTATAGTAATAGTAGAACTATATATTAAACCCCTAAGGAAGATAGTAGTCCTAAAATCTATAATGAAACTAAAGAGGGTAACTATGGCAGAATTATTAGACTAATATACTAGTTTATTAATAAAAGGTACTCTTACTCTCTATAGCTATATGTCAGCCATATCTTACCACTATTGTATCTGGTGAATTATCGGAAATTAGGATCTACTGAATTCAGGCTGGGCTAATCAGATTACTTAATTCTATTATAGATTTAACTTACCTATTTAAACAGAGTTTGCAGAGTTTTTATTTAGTTAATTATAAATAGTCTACTTATTAGCTAAATTACCAGAAATCAGACCTTCTTTTAATCCCAAATCACACCCATTACTAGTGATTACCATAGAATCATAGTATGTGGGGATTAGTTAATAATTATAAGCCTAGTATAATTAACTACTGCTAGATATCCATGTAAGTGAAATAATACTTACACCCCTAAAGGCACCTATATCACTAGAGTAAAGGGTGAAGCTATTTATAATGGCTATCTCAGTAACCTGACTAGCAAATATACCTAATTATTTAATTATTATAGATTCTATGCCCATGCAGAGGGTCCTAATTATTCTGGATTAGCTAGATAATTAGTGGGCATAGATTAGATACATCTAAATACTCACAGAGCAGAAATGGGTCTAGAAATACATTAATTTAGATAATAAGATAATAATAATTAAAAGACTAATAGAGCTAATACTACCATAGCTACCTAAGCCTATTAACTTATTAATAACTACTAAGTAATCTGATTAGCTAGATCTATGTAAGTAATATAATTATAAGAAGAGGAAGTTTAAATAAAAGGAGAATAGTATCTATACTATATAGTAAGTAATCTAATTAATAGTTAGCTAATATTATTAGTATATTATTAAGAAATAGGAGACTATGAGGTAAATAATTATTAAGCTCTAGGTAAAGTTAAAGCTAGATAAGATAATATACTAATTAGAATTAAATATTTAATATACTAAGATTAGCCTAAAGAGGCATAATTAAAGTATTAAAAAATAGCTAAGTAAATAGGAGAATCTTATTAGTGAATATAAAGATATAGAACTAAAAGATCTTACTAGATATACTGCTATACTTAAATTTATTAATATAGTAAGAGAGATAGATCCAGCCTATAGAGCTATTTAGTAGTAGAAGCTTTAGGAAGACCTAATACTTCTAATATATAATAAAATCATAGAGTTCTAATATTAAATTAGTGAATTAGAATTAAGATATAGTGGCTAATAGTAATTAAATCATGCCTTTACCACTTTCTAAGGATAATCTGATTAAATAAACTAATCTAATTAAGTAAACTAATCTAATTAAGTAAACTAATTATAACTCCCACAGCAGAACTGCCTGTATAGAGGGAAATATTATTATACTAATTACTACTATCTTATGCTAGAAAAACAGCCTTCTAGCTGGAAGCTAGATCCAAAGATAGCTAAATAGATTAAGAATAAGATAAAAGGTAGTAAAAAGGTGTGAGAAGCTATTAAGTAAGTAATTAAGTAAGTAAATCAGAAAATAGACTAATTAGAATAGCTAGTTATATGAATAGCTATAAGCATTATTTAAATATTAATAGAGTAAGGTAAATAGAATAATATATCTACTAGTAAATAGACTAATTAGTATATAGTAATTAGAATAGAAGAAGCACTAGATATCTATACCTGCCTATTAGGTAGAAGGGAAGTGTTTGAACTATAAGATAGCTGGATAGTAGATACTAGGGCTGATGTACATATCTATAATAATTAAAGCTAACTATCTAACTTCTATCTAGTTAATAGTAAAGCTATTTAATTTAGTAACTTACACACCCTAATTATTAGATATAGAATAGCTAAGGTCTGTGGGGAGAGCCTAAATAGTGATATCTATATACTAGAATTATCTTGAGTAGTATACATACTAGATTATTATACTAATATCATCTCTATAGGCCTTACTAATAAGAAAGGCTACTTCTAGAATTAATACCTATAACTTATTAAAGATAAGGTAGGTAATCTAATTATTTACACCTAGAAGTAATATAAATTAGATATTATTAAGTATAATCTAATTTCTAAAATAAAGAGAGCAGTATTTGTAGTAGCTATTAATATTAAAAAGTTAATAATATCTCTCTAGAATAAGGTAATAACTAAGATATAGCATAAATAGCTAGCTTATACTAGTAATAAAGTAGTATCTTATCTTAAAGATATTACTAAAGGTATAGAGGTTATTCTATACCTAGTTATAAACTATAAAATATGCCTACTAGTGAAGGCAAAGAGGTAGATATTAAGGAGACCCCTAGAGAGAGCTACTAAAGTATTTAAATATATATATTTTAATCTTATTCTGCTAGAAAGTGCAGATAATAGTAATAAATAGGTTATTTATTTCCTTAATAATATAACTAGCTAGCATATAGCCTACACCACCTATATAAAGTTAGATCTAAGGAAATATATAGATATCTACCTCACATAGATTAAATACTAGTATAGGGTAAAGCTATAATATCTTTATTTAGACTAGGAGCAAACACTTAGCATATAGTATATTAACTAATATAATACTAAAGGTATTAAGATTAAACACTCTATATACTATATATATAACTAGAATAGTAAAATTAAATTAGCAGGTAAAGCTATTATTATTATAGCTAGATTACTACTACTAGGTATAAGATTACTATCTAAGCTATAGAATTACACCATCTAAGCAGCTATTTATATTAATAATTAATACCTATAGTAGAATTATAATTTATAGAAGGAAGTGGAATAATACCTAGATTATATTAATAGGAGAGAAGTTAGCTTAGGACTAGATATACCTATTTAGATCACACTATATGAAAAGCTATATAGAAAGAAACTAAATCTTACTAACCTAAGGGTCTATAGCTGCAGGGTGTATATATACTATAAGGGTATCCTAAAACTAGATAAAATAGCACTATAAGCCTAGGTAGGCTATCTTATTAGCTATATAGCCTCTAATATCTAGAAGATATAGGATCTAAAGGTAAACACTATCACTAATAAGTGAGATATTAAATTTAATAAAGATATTATATTTAATCTAGATCATCTATTTTACATGCTATCTATTTAAATTAAAATACCTTAGGAGCCTATGGTAGTGTAGTAACTACTAGAGATTAATATTAAAGAGATCTAACACTCTAAAGTAGAATATAATAATAATTTAATTCTAAATAAAGGCAGTGGCCCCTTGGGGGGTAAGGCTAGAGATAAGGGTAAGGCCAGAGATGAGGTTGTAGTTAATATTAAAGTTAGATCTTAGGGGGTAAATATTATAGATATAAGTAAGAGTAGTGAGTAAATTAACTAATTAGATAAGATAGCAGAAAATAATAAATATTATCTACTAATACCTGAACTAACTCCATCCCTGAATCTAGTGTAATCTACTAAGCTAATCTATATGCCTGCATAAATCCCTAGAGCATAGGATGATAACCTATATATAGTAATTCTAATTTAAACTAATTAGAGGCCCTAAATACCTAGCAAAAATAATAATAAAGAACTACTAGATCTAATAGATGCTTCACTAATTCACTAATATAATAATTCCCTAGGAAGACAGCTCCTTACTAGCATACTTAATTAAATAAGCCTAGAGCTAGAAGAATAGCTAGAAATAATAGCATATAAACCACCTCCACAGCCTTTAAAAGAGATATATAGAGATTTCTTTATAGATAATATTCTGTATTATAAATAGGAGAGGAAGCCTAAGAAAAATATATATACCCTACACACAGAAGAAACAGGCTCTTAATAGGAGGAGAAAGAGGAGAAGGTAAAGAATATACACTATCTATTTAGTGCTTTCTTACAGGCTGTGTTTGAATAGCTGCCTTAACTAGGTAGGAAGCATTAAAGCTAGCTTCTGCCACCCCCTAAGAGCTATTAAGATATTAAGAACCATCTACTTAAAGATCTCTTCTATGCTGCAGCAGACCTCGAATATAACATATTAGTGGCCTGAAACACCTGAAAGAAGGTCTGATTTCTGGCAATTTAGCTAATGAGTGGACTATTTATAATTGACTAAATGAAAACTCTGCAAACTCTATTCAAATAGGCAAGTTAAATCCATAATAGAATTAAGCAATCTGATTAGCCCAGCCTGAATTCAGTAGATCCTAATTTCTAATAATTTACCAGATATAATAGTGGTAAGATATAGCTAACACACCCCCCTAGGTAAGTAGGCAATGTAAAGCTAATTCTAATATTTATAATTTAGTACTATTATTATTAAATAAACTTTTAAATACTTCCTAATTAGGAAGGTAAGATAGAAGACTGGTGTTAAGGGCATCTATCTTATTTATCTAATATTAATTTTAGATTAAATTAATTAATCTTTATTTAGATTAATAAGGCTGAGCTGCCTTATGAATTTATAGTGCTTCTAGTATAGGAGTATCTTTATAAGGCTATCTGCAGGTATTTTACTTATCTTAGTCTATTAAATAGAAATATAGCTAGCTTGGACCTCTTGCTGTAGCTAGTGATAATAAATATTAATATACCTAAGCTTTATGTGCACCTTAGGCTTATTATTAGTAAGTAGATTTATAATCTACAGATTATTATATAAGATAGAAATTTAATACTCTGGATTAAATCTAATTATAGTGAATAGTTACTTTTACTAATAGATATTCTTCATAGCTACTAATATAGCTAGTAATTTAGCCTTAGTAGTAGATATAGTGACTGTCTTCTGCTTCCCTGCCTTCTAATTAATAGCTCTACTATATAGTAGGTAAAGATAGCCTTCTAAGCTCTTCTGATCTAGATGGTTACTATAGGTAGTATCACTAGCCACTATATAAACTTCCCTACCATGGCATTTAATAGTATATCTTATCAAAAGATTCCACATTCCTTGAAGGTATTGGATCACCTAATTCACTAATTCTATATACTTTAGTAAAGGGTTGATAAGATGCTCTGATAGATTAGATATTACCTTTATAATATCTAGCCTAGTAATTACTATAGGGTATGTACATGAGCCTACCTTCTGTTAGTACTTATAGATAACCTCATGGCTTGCCTACCCTTTAAATTTAGTGAGAGATTTACCTGTGGTGGGAGTAGATGGTAGATTACTTATTTATAGATAATACTAGTCTACTATCTTATTAATAGAGCCTGCCTGGTTAATCTATAGTATTTAATTAGCTCTATCTTACTATATCTTAATGCTTAAAAAGGTGCTGGCATCTCCTAAATTATAGAAATTATATTTAGCTTATAGTCTAGTAATCACCTGATCTGCATATGATTTTAATTCTCTTTAGTAGAGAAATAGTATATTATTAATAAATACTATAATAATCATCTTATTATTGGTATAGAGGCATGTATCTTTATTAATAGGGTGAAATCTGAGAGATTTAAGGGTTCTGGTTAGCTCTTTCTACTATAGATAGGGTGACCTGCATAGGCTATAGAGGGCTTGATTTAGCTACTAAATATAGCCTTATTCTAAGTATCTAGCTACTATCTGGGTGTATACTTCTTTATTAAGGAGGCTGTTAATAAAAGTGTTAGTTATATCTAGTTATTAAATATCTAGATTAAATACTGCTATTAGTGCTATTAGTGTTCTAAATATTTATATAGCTAGGGTTATTACTATGGTATCCTCCCTATTTATAATCTATAAATTACCTTATATATAGATTTATCCTTTTGCCTTAAGGAGATAACTATTATTATTAAATTTATATATAAAGACCTATATTAATAGTAATACCTACTTTCTACTAGGAAATCTGACTTTCTTCTAGGTGTTTTAGGCTACTAATATATTATATTTAAGGTCTGCTATGGTGTAGAAGAGATCTTTAAGTAGATGGTTCTTAATATCTTAATAGCTCTTAGGGGGTGGTAGAAGCTAGCTTTAATGCTTCCTGCCTGGTTAAGGTGGCCATTTAAACACAGCCTGTGAGAAAGCACTGAATAGATAGTGCATATTCTTCACCTTCTCCTCTTTCTCCTCCTATTAAGAGCCTGTTTCTTCTATTATGGATTCAACTCACCTATTTGAACAGAGTTTGCAGAGTTTTCATTTAGTCAATTATAAATAGTCCACTCGTTAGCTAAATTGCCAGAAATCAGACCTTCTTTTGATCCTGAATCACACCCGTTACTAGCGATTACCATAGAATTGTAGTACGCGGGGATCGGTTAACACTATATCTCTTATTCCCCTATAGTACATCAGGGTTCAAAATTATCCGTACATTCCGCGTTTCCACAACGTGTCAAAAAATCAACCATTCTTTCAACCACCCACCACTCCACCAAAATGAGGTCTTTTAGAACTGAAATTAGTGGAAATAGAAGGCCTAGAGCAGAGCTTTCTAGCAAGGCACACATAGCTATTTTATATGGCTTAGAGAACTAGAGATTACCTACACAGCTAGTAAAGGAATTTAGTATTAGTTAATCCACTATATATGCAACTAAGGAATGCTTCTAATACTATAAAACCTTAAAATTAAGGCCTTAAACAGGCAGACCCTAAAAGCTTAGTGCTATTACTAAGCAGTATATCTACTAGATGGTTTACTAGAGCCCCTCCATGAGCTGGAATGCCCTGATTGCTAGCATGCCTGGGGGGGTATCTAGGTTAATAATTTAATATATTTTATAAAGATATAATCTTAAGAAGTAGAAGAGTAAGAAAAGGATTCCTTTATTACCTAAAATAGCTAAAGAATAGTATAAATTTATATATATATAGCTTGATTTCCCTTACTAGAAAGAAGTACTATTTTCTAATAAATATTCTATATAAAGAAAGTCTAATAATTCTATCTAATTTATCTTCTAATTCTTAAATAAAGCATACTAGCGCGATCTAGTTAATCTAATAAACTATAGGAAGGATATTTTATAAATAATTTAGGGTGTAATCTAGATTAGAGGGTATTTAAAGATGATTATTATAGATTATAATAAATTAGCTCCTTAAGGCAGTTATACTACTAATTCTTACCTAAAATATCTTAAAGATAGACTACTTCTAATCTATAAGCCTAGCACTATATTCTAGTAAGATAATGCTAAAATCTATACCTTATACCAGGCATAGGAGTAGTTTAAATCTTATAGAATCTAGGTCATGGAATGGCCTGCCTACTTACCTAATTTAAACCTAATTAAATACCTCTAGAATCTCCTTAAGAAGAAGCTTCTGTAGCTCTACCTAGAACTCTTCTTAGGAGGTAGATCTAAGGTAGATTAGAGATGATTTCATAAAGTAATTAGGGAGGTGTGGGATGCTATCCCTTAGGAGAAGATTAATAGTCTGATTTACTCTATGCTATATAGACTATGTGTAGTTTACTAGGTAAGGGGGTGGTATACTAAATATTAATATATACTATTCCCCTGTTTATTCTTATATACTAGAATAGTATGGTAGTTGAGAAATATAGGATTGAAAAGTAGCTGATTTTTTGATATTTTGGTGTGTCTGGAGACTTTTAACCTAAAATGTATCTAGCTATAACCTAAGATAAAAAAGATAAATCTAATTTTACTTATATATAATACTACAGACCTAAATATGTAAACTATAGTAATAATATAATAAAATAAGACTATAGCCTAACTAAATTATAGTTTAATAATCCTAACTTTTACTATAAATCAGGCCCTAAAAGTAATAAGTAATATATTAATAATCTATATATAGAACTAGAGTATTATAACTTAATAGATATAGATATATATATAGCAGAACTAGAAATATCTAGTATTAATTATATTAACTATAGTTCTATATTCCTATCTAGTAATACCCTATATACTTATATACTAACTTATAAAGTACTAGAAGCTAAGTCTTATTATCTAGATCTAGTAATACCTATTATCTACTTTATTATAACCCTAAATAAGGACATTCCTAGGCTAAAATTCTAAAGCTAGAAATATATAACTATATAAGTCTATCTAGTATAATTAAACTCTATTATATTAATTTACCTTAATACTAGCTATACTATAATAATTATTAATAAGTAGTTTCTACTATATTATATATCTATAATTAAGATCCTTAACTACCCTATACCTATACTAGTTAAAGATATATTTAATAGCTTTATTAATATATATTTTATTATTATTCTACTATCTTTCCTAGTAATAATTAATAATAAGCCTATACTAGTATGTATTTAATGTAAGACTTATATTATATAAGGCCTAAAGATAAATATACTTATTAGAGTTAATATACTTACTATAAAAGGCTTTTCTATTAACTTTACCTTATATATAGCTACTATAGTATTATATAATAATATTATTATCCTTATTATTATTACTCCTAAGTAAAATTACTATATAATACTATAGCCTATCTACTCTAATAAGAAAATTATAGTTTAACTATAGTAAAAGATCTATATTCCTATCTAGTAAAAGATATCTAAGGACCTACCTAAAGATAAAGATTATTTATTTAAGCTACTCTAGCACTATAGCTTAATATTTTTTATACTTATAGTTAATATAAACTTCTCCTATATTATAGTAGTTAATCTAATATAGTAACTAATTATTATTAATAATAGAGTAAGGATTAGAATATTATCTAAGATAGATATAATTAATATATAGTATATATAATTAGAGGAAGAATAGCAAGCTATTATTAAATTATAAATTACTAAATAATATAAAGTAATAAAACTTACTAAACTAGATCTATATATAGCTATATATAAGAAATCTAAGTAATATTAGTAAATTATCCTAATTAATAATAACCTAAAATAGCAAACTAAACTCCCTAATAATATAACTATCTATAGGAATAACTATATAATTAATACACTATACCTAGTCCTTATAGAATTTCTAGATATATAGATAAATACTAACTTTATTAACATCCCTAAAGATAAATAGATATAAATACTAATAAAAGATAGCTAGGAAGACTATCTATAAAAAAGCTTAAAAAAATACTCTATAAGTTAATAAGATAAAGATATTATAGATAAAGTATTTAATAGACTATATTAAACTAGGTATATAGCCTTCCTTAAAAACTATATACTATCTAGTCATCCAGTGTTTATTATATAGTAAATAATTATAGAGGATAGTAAAGAGAAATTAAAATCCTAAGTTATTATAGATAATTATAACCTTAATTAGGAAGTAATACCTGATATATATCTACTACTATCTTAGGAAGAGATATTATTATTAATATCTAGTATAAGATATATTACTATTATTAATATAATATAATTCTTCTACTAATAGTAAATCTACCTATTAGCCTATAAGCATATTACTATTATATCTTATTAAGGATAGGAATACTTTAAGATATACCTAATAGGATTTAGGAATAGTAGGACCTATATATAGTACTAAATTAATAATATATTCTAAGACCTATATAACTTCTAGAGAGGTTTTATTAATAACTTTATTATTTAGTTACTTACCCTAAAAAATTATATATTATACTTATACTAGGTACTTTAATAATGCTATAAAGTATATATTATACTAAATCTAATTAAAGTATATATTAGATTCCTATTTATAAAGCTCCTAGAGTAAAATATTATCTTCCTAAGTATATTAGCCCTTATAGATTACCTTAAGGCCCTTATAAAGATAAAATTCCCTAATATATTAGTAGACCTATTAACTTACCTAGAAATAATAAATATCCTAAGGAATTATATACTATTCTATATAGGTAAAGCCTAACTACTATAAGATAAAAAAATATATCTTACTAATCTTAGCCCTACTAAAGGGAAACCCTATAAAAGCTACTTAGGAAAAACTATCCTTATAGAACTAATATAAAATAAGAATAAAGTATTTACTATAATATAAAGCTATTTTAAAATACTACTAATACTTATCTATTATAACCTAAAGTACTAAATATTTATAGATATTAACTTCTTAAAGAAAAGGGGATATAGTATAATACTTTTCTATATTAAATATAATAATAATACTTTACTATATTATAATTTTAATTAGAATGTAGAAGCTACCCCTATATTAGTAATAATAAAACTAATACTCTTCCTAAGTAGATTACTTAGAAAAGCTAAGAAGTAATACTAGCTAATAAAGCTAGAAATATTAAGAGTTATCTAGGGTATTAGAAAGCTTTATTATATTATTTAATTATGCTATAAGCCTATTATAATATATATTAATTATACTATAACTATATCTATTATAAAATAAACATCTCTTATAATAATAGCTAATATTAATAAACTTAATCTATACTTAGTATATACTAGCTAATTTATCTAGATATTTAGTATTAAATTATACTATAAGCCTAGATATACTTATCTAGTACTAGATGCTTTATTAAGGCTGTCTAGCTATACTATTAATAACCTAGAAGATTCCCTTAATATAATCTAATACTTAGATATATATCTATAAGATATTATAATAGTAGTATATATAGCTAGTATTACTATTATTAAAATATCTAATAAATAGAAGTAAAAGCTTATTAATAGCTATTAAAAGGACCTAAAATAATTAAATATTATCTAGATAATCTAGACTAATAAGATATTATCTTATCTAACTAGGATACCTTATAAATTATATAATAATATTCTCTACTCTTTACCTACTATAAAGAGTAGCTAAGAGATATTATATATTCTAATTATATACTTATATAAGGTATTTTAGATTATATATAATAATATAGGATACCTAGGATTTACTTAAATAATTAAGAATCTCTAAGGAATAGTAATACCCTAGTTAATAAAAATAGTATTAGAATATATCTAGTACTATATAATATATTTAAAATACTAAATAAGGCACTATAAACTATATAGAATATTATAATCTATACTAGAACTACTAATACCTTTCTACATAATTACTATTAACTTTATTATAGGATTATCAGAAACTAGTATATATAATATAGTTATATCTATAATAGATAAGCTTACTAAAAGAAATATAGCTATTCTAGGCTAAGATACCTAGATATTAATATAATAGGCTAATAGTCTGGTTATATACTTAGCTAAAGGTAACTAGGGCTCTCTAAGAAAAATTATTTTAGATTAGGACCCTAAGTTTATTATATAAATATAGAAAGATATTTTTAAGTAATAGGGTATATAACTAAAATATATAATAATATATTACTCCTAATCTAATAATTAGTTAGAGTAGTATAATTAAATAATTAAACTCTATTTCTATATAGCTATCTCTACTCTAAATAATTATAAAGAATAGCTAAAAGCATTACTATAATTATAAGTAATATTAAATAGTTATTATAATTTATCTACTAGATTTTCTACTTACTAGCTAATATATAGTATAATACTACTAAAACTAATAGCCCTTAGATTACATAGTAAAGAAAAAATCTAAAGCTTTAAAGCTTATATTAATATAGCTAAGATACTAAAATTAGTAGTAATCACTATAAAGAGGTAGTATAATAAATTATATAAACCTATAATATTTAACCTAGGGGATAAAGTCCTACTAAAACTATATAAGAGATATATAATCCCTAAAGCTATATCTATAAAGTATAGTAACTAGTATATAGGTTTATTCTATATTATATAATATATAGGCCCCTTAGCCTATAAGCTAGAAATACTAAATACTTAGCATATCCACCTAGTAGTATCTATTATAAATTTAGAGCCATACCCCTTAGGCTAAGATCTATTTAACCATCCCTTACCAGATAAGCCAGGCCTAATATAAGTTAAAGGCTAAGAGGAATATAAGCTTAAGTATATTATTATAAAATATATATATAAAATAAAAGGTAGAAAGGTGAAGATATAATACCTAATTAAATAGTTAGGATATAAAGACTATAAAAATATATAGCTTAATAATAAGGACCTTAACCATGCCTAGGACCTTATTAAGGAATTTAAGGACTATTATAGGGCCTTAATATAGCTATACCACCTTTAACTATTAAAGCATATTCTTTATTCTATATTTAGTATTATAATATTATATTAGTTATTACCTAAGCTTAGCTTCTTTATTTATTTACTAAATTACTATAAACACTATTTACCTATTATTATAAAACTAATAATAGTAAATACTATTATATAAGCCCTCTTATTATCTTCTTATCCTTTCCCCTATCATCTTCTTACCTTTCTCCTATATATCTATCCATACCTCTATTATATATCTTCCCTAGATCTAATAGTTAAATCTTTACCTATAGTATAATATATAGAATTACTAGCTAAATCCTTAGATATACTATATTATTAATATATTAACTACTTCTATAATAAAATTAAAAAAGCACTATTTAACTATATTATTCCTACTAATTATATTCTCCCTAGCTAGTAGTATCTATTTATAAATAACTCTAAACCTTATATAACTATAACCCCCTCTACTCCTAAAATATAATCACTTATAGATAAATTATCTATAGATAATAATATAGGCATAAAATATACCCTCTCTAAACCTAAAGTAATCCTAGCTATAGCTATAGTAGGTAAAGTAATTATAAATATACTAAATCTTAAAGCTATAATTATAAAGAAAATTATAGATATATAAAAGGTAGTATAGGACTATAACTATAATCTATTTATATTCCTACTTAATAAGTAGTATATTAATATTAACTTCTCTATATTTTACCTTATATTACTACTACTATTAGTACTAAAATTTAATAATAAAAAACCCCTAATAATAGTAGTTAGTATAATTAAAAACCTTCTATATAATTACTTAGATATCTATAAAGCCTACTATTATCTAGTATATATAATAGTATTCTTATAAGCTAAAATATATATACCTTAATATAAAATATATAAAGTATCTAGAAAAATTATTATAATAAAGGATTATAACCTCTATCTATTATATAAGACTAAAATTAAGTATTTTAAGTTAGCTAAGATATTATTTAAGGACTAAATTAGTTAGCTAGAGGCTATATATAGTAATTATAGACTAAAGATAATTAAATTCTAGAATAACTAGTATAACTAAGAAATTAAATTACTTAAAATAATCTATAAATAAGACCTACCTCCCTATAGTAAAGACACTATAATAAAAATATATATATAAGTAAAGTAGGAAAAATATAAAGAAGATAATAATAAATATAATATATTTTACTATAGTAACTCTATAATATTAATTATATAGCCTATCTACCTCTAGTAATAGAATAAAAGCTATAGCCTACCCCTACTACTTTATATTTTATAGTAACTATAAGATCTAAATATAGTAATTATAGCTATTAATAATATTATTACTAATCTTATAAAGATATAAATATAAAGTATAACTTCTAAAGGTAAGAAGTATATATATTTTAGAAATATTAGTAACTTAGAGGAAGAGCTAGATAATAATAAAATTACCCTACCTATAGATCTATCTATATACCTTAACTAGGTTATATAATAATATGTATTATAGGATATAATTATATCTATAAATAATAAGGACCTACTTAAGAAATATAACCTTCTAAAGGATATTAACCTAAACTAGACTACTTAGCTAGCAACCCTTAAAAAATTAAGAACTATATATATTATTAAAGACCTTACTATATATCTATAAGGAAAACTAGCCTTAGCCCTTTAGTATATACTTACTAGAGCTATAGGCTATACTAAGGACTTAATATTTACTAATAATATAGTAAAGGCCCTCTATAGAATTAAGTAATAGTATTTTACCTAAAGTAAGATAAACTAAAAGATCTTATTATCTAATAGTATTAATTATTAGGCCCTTACTATAAAAGAAAGAAAATATATTATAGATACTCTTAAGAAAACTAATAGTACTAAAGATATATATCTAGTATTTTTTAACTAGCTTATTTACTTATTTATCTAGACTATCTACTTATATTTCCTTTACTTTACCTTTCCTATAGTAAGGATACTATATTTTTTAGCAGCCCCTATATATTATATAATATATAAATATATTAGTCTTTTATCTTACTTATCTACCTCTAGCATAGATATACTAGAGATTATTAACTAACTAATAGAATATAATACTATTAATTATAAGCTATTATACCCTAGATAACTCCTTCCTTACTAACCCCTATAGGAGACCTAGTAAAGAGGCTAAAGCCTATTCTACCTAATATAAAGATATATAATAGTACTAATAAGACTATATACTAAATCTTTTACTTTAAGTTATAAATAAAATTACTACTTAATTAAGATATAATTAGCTCTTACTATAAGTACTTATAGTATATATTTAGTAGACTTAAGGAAAATAATATAGTAGCTATAACTCCTTAGATAGATTAGTATAGGAATAACCTAAATATAATATAGGTAATTCTAAATAGCCTATATAATTAGCTTAACCTTATATTTCTTAACTAAGGTAGGAGTAAGAAAGCTCTATAAAAATTATAAACCCTATATTAAGATAATTTAATAAGCTACTAGTAAATCTTAATTAATTATTAATAAAAGCTAGAGGCTACTCTTAGTCTAATAAAATAAAGAAAAATTATTTAGATAGTATCTTAAGCTTTAAAGTAAAGGAAGTACTAGTAAGTATTTAGAAAGAAGAGATCTTTATATATTATTATTAATAAGTATAATAAGTAGCTAACTAAATAGAAGCCTTATATATAAGAAGATTAGGTTATTCTAATTAATATAGAAAGAATATATAGATTATTAGCTATAGCTATATTATATATACCTCTATATCTTTAGTAAACCCTTCCCTAGTTATAACTAGTTCTAGTAATACTATAGATTAGGAGCCCTCCTCTATAACCCTAACTTATTAGTAGTACTATACTAAGTAAGTTAATAAAATAAAGCTATTTTATTACTATAATAAAAGGAGATATTTATACTATAAAGTATTAAATTATATAATTAAGAGATGCTAGTATCTAGGAGCTATTTTCCTATAGAATAAAAAGCTAAAATTATTATATACTTCCTAAATTATTAGACCCCTACTTAAAGATAATAAAGGAAATAAGTTAGAAAATAAATTATCTCTATAAAAAGACTCTTATAGGGGCTAGTTAAATAATTAATATAGCTAAAGAGCTAGTATTATTTATACTATAAGGAAGATATATTTACTAGTTATAGATAATTTTAGTAGATTATTAGATTTAATACTCCTAAATTTATTATATTAGGAATAATTAATAAGGAATATAACTATAGAATTCTACTAGATACTAGATATATATCTTATATAGTTATAACTAAATACTTTATATAGAAGCTATAATTAGAATAAATAAAGATTAAGCTAATTTACCTTAATAACTATACTAGTATAACTAGGAGTATTATTTTAACTATTACCTACTTCTTACTAGATATTAGTAGTAACTACTAGTATATAGTCTATATATATATATAGTATTAAAGCTAGGGAATAAGACTAATTTAATATTAGGGACCCTATAGATAGTAGACTAGAAGGCTATTATTAAAGTAGAAGAACCCTAGCTAAGATTTATAGATAGCTTTACTATTAAAAGTATTAAGAATAAGCTAAAGCTAGTAGTAAAGTAAATTAGTACCTAAGAGTTTATAGTCTATTATTAATAATAAAGAAAGGATAAGATTATATAGATCTTTACTACTAGTATTAAGAATATTAAGAAAGCCTTATAAGTTAAGAAGTATACTAATCTAGCTATAAAACTACTAGTATATTATTATAAGTTTTTAGGAGTATTTAATAAAAAGTAGGCTAATAAATTATTACTATACTATCTAAGAGTTAATTATTAGATAGAGCTAGTTAAGAATAAAAAAGGAAAGTTAATAGAGCTATTATAAGGATTATTATATAATATATCCTATAAGAAACTCCTAGTACTATATAAGATATTAACTAAGCTACTAGAAAAGGGATTTATTTATATTAGTAGCTTTATAGCTATAGTACTAGTACTCTTTATTTATAAGCTAGAAGGTAAGTTATAATTCTATATTAATTATTATATCCTAAATACTATTATAAAGAAGGATTAGTATCTAGTCCTACTCCCCTTAATTAATAAGATCCTAGAATATATTATAAAGGCTAAGTAATTTACTAAGCTAGATATTATTATTACTTTTTATAAGATCTATATTACTC
>JAAKEQ010000143.1:0-21734 GCA_014250555.1 Aspergillus oerlinghausenensis | reverse complement strand
ACTAGCTTATTTACTTATTTATCTAGACTACTTACTTATATTCCCTTTACTTACTTATTTACTTATTTTACTAGACTGCTATCTCTATATGTTTGCTTGTTTATCCAGACTATTACCTTTCCTATAGTGAGGATACTGTATTTTTTAGTGGCCCCTATATATTGTATGACACATGAGCATGTTGGTTATTTATCTTACTTATCTACCTCTGGCAGCATAGAAATACCAGAGATCATTAATGAACTAATGAAATACCACACAATTGATTGCAAGCTACCATATTATGCTACTATATAGAGTCTATTAGTAAATATATAGACAGAGTAATAGTATATCTTATTATCTTTATTAATAGTATCTTTATATCCCTATAAGTATAGTATATTAGGAAAGAAATAGCTAATATTTATAGGTCTTTAGTAATTATTACTTAATATAGTGCCTGTGGATAATATAGGGGTGTAGTATTTAATAAGGGTATAATATTTATCTATTCTAATAATAGGTTTATAAGACCTTAGGCTATTACTATTATTAAATACTAGGAGTAATACTTAGATTACTTATTATATAATCTTTTATAATACCTATATTTAAATAGGGGAGAATAATATTTCCTTAACTTCCTTAGTTTTACTAATATTTACTTACTACTTACTAGATAAAGCCTAGCTAGTATTTTAGTCTGCTATTAGTAGTATTTACCTAGGTTATATAATTTTATAGGGGTTAAATAGGGAATCTAGGCCTAGTAAGAGGTTACTAGATATAATATTATTATTAGACTAAGAATGCTATGTTTCCATAGTAGGTAAGTAATATAAGGTAAAGAAATCTTAGATAGGATTAGGTATTAATAGTAAAGTAGGAGTATACTATAGTATAGTAAGCTTTAGATCTAGTATAAAGAAATACTTTCTACTAAAGACTAGATTAAAGTTAATAGGTAGGACTCTATTAACTAGTATAGCCTTCTAAGGCTATAATTTAGTTAGTATAGCCTAAGGTCTTTCTATTATCTTAGGCATCTGTATATATATAGGTATAATTTTAGGCTTAATAGTAGTAATTTTACTTATTCTTATAAGAAAATACTATATTATAGCCTGGAATATCTATAGTAAGTGTAACTAGGACTTAGGGTATTATATATTAATAGGTTTAGATATAGCTCTAGTTCTTCTAGCTAGAGCTGATATATCTAATAGAGTAAGATAGGGTAGTAGGTTAGGGTAATATATAATAATATAGTTAATTTAGGTTTTAAGGTCTTAAGATCTTATTTAATTAGAGAAGGTTTGATAGTATTTAGTAATTTAGTATATAATTTTGATGATTTTATCTAGTAAGTCTAGGGGTATTAATATTAGCCTGCCTAGCCTATAAGGAAGCCCTTACTAGGGTGATTATATAATATAAGGAGATTTAATAAAGAAGAAAATTTAGGGAAATCTTTTAGGGGAATATTATAAATCTAGGTCCTAGATCATAATTTATAGATATGCTACTATTTTATGGTAGCTTGTAATTAATTATATGGTATTTTATTAGTTAGTTAATCATCTCTAGTATATCTATGCTGGAGGTGGATAAGCAAGATAAATGACTGATATGCTCACGTGTCATACAACATATATAGTAGAACTAGAAATATCTAGTATTAATTATATTAAATATAGTTCTATATTTCTATCTAGTAATACCTTATATACTTATATACTAACTTATAAAGTACTAGAAGCTAAGTCTTATTATCTAGACCTAGTAATACTTATTATTTACTTTACTATAACCCTAAATAAGAATATTCTTAGACTAAAATTCTAAAGCTAGAAATATATAACTATATAAGCTTATCTAATATAATTAAACTCTACTATATTAATTTATCTTAATACTAGCTATACTATAATAATTATTAATAAGTAGTTTCTACTATATTATATATCTATAATTAAGATCCTTAACTATCTTATATCTATACTAGTTAAAGATATATCTAATAGCTTTACTAGTATATACTTTATTATTATTCTACTATCTTTTCTAGTAATAGTTAATAATAAGCCTATACTAGTATATATTTAATATAAGGCTTATATTATATAAGGCCTAAAGATAAATATACTTATTAGAGTTAATATACTTACTATAGAAGGCTTTTTTATTAACTTTATCTTATATATAGCTACTATAATATTATATAATAATATTATTATCCTTATTACTATTACTCTAAAGTAAAATTACTATATAATACTATAGCCTATCTACTCTAATAAGAAAATTATAGTTTAACTATAGTAAAAGATCTATATTCCTATCTAGTAAAAGGTATCTAAGGACCTATCTAAAGATAGAGACTATTTATTTAAGCTACTCTAATACTATAGCTTAGTATTTTTTATACTTATAGTTAATATAAACTTCTTTTATATTATAGTAGTTAATCTAATATAGTAACTAATTACTATTAATAATAAAGTAAGGATTAGAATACTATCTAAGATAGATATAATTAATATATAATATATATAACTAGAGGAAGAATAGTAAGCTATTATTAAACTATAAATTACTAAGTAATATAAAGTAATAAAACTTACTAAACTAGATCTATATATAGTTATATATAAGGAACCTAAGTAATGCTAGTAAATTATCTTAATTAATAATAACCTAAAATAGTAAACTAAACTCTCTAATAATATAACTATCTATAGGAATAACTATATAATTAATATACTATACCTAGTCCTTATAGAATTTCTAGATATATAAATAAATACTAACTTTATTAATATTCCTAAAGATAAATAGATGCAAATACTAATAAAAGATAACTAGGAAGATTATTTATAAAAAAGCTTAAAAAAATACCCTATAAGTTAATAAGATAAAGATATTATAAATAAAGTATTTAATAGACTATATTAAACTAGGTATATAGCCTTCTCTAAAAACTATATACTATCTAGTTATCTAGTATTTATTATATAGTAAATAACCACAGAGGATAGTAAAGAAAAATTAAAATCCTAAGTTATTATAGATAATTATAACCTTAACTAGGAAGTAATACCTGATATATATCTACTACTATCCTAAGAAGAAATATTATTATTAATATCTAGTGTGAAATATATTACTATTATTAATATAATATAATTCTTCTACTAATAGTAAATCTACCTATTAGCCTATTAGTATATTACTATTATATCTTATTAAGGATAGGAATACTTTAAGGTATGCCTAATAGGATTTAGGAATAGTAGGACCTATATATAGTACTAAATTAATAATATATTCTAAGACTTATATAACTTCTAGAGAGGTTTTATTAATAACTTTATTATTTAGTTACTTACCCTAGAAGATTATATATTATACTTATACTAGGTACTTTAATAATATTATAAAGTATATATTATACTAAACCTAACTAAAGTATATATTATATTCCTATCTATAAAGCTCCTAGGGTAAAATATTACCTCTCTAGGTATATCAGCCCCTATAGATTACCTTAAGGCCCTTATAAAAATAAAATTCCCTAATATACTAGTAGATCTATTAACTTACCTAGGAATAATAGATATCCTAAGGAATTATATATTATTCTATATAGGTAAAGCCTAACTACTATAAGATAGAAAAATATATCTTACTAATCTTAGCTCTACTAAAGGGAAACCCTATAAAAGCTACTTAGGAAAAGCTATTCTTATAGAACTAATATAAAATAAGAATAAAGTATTTACTATGATATAGAGCTATTTTAAAATACTATTAATATTTATCTATTATAACCTAAAGTACTAAATATTTATAGATATTAACTCCTTAAAGAAAAGGGGATATAGTATAATACTTTTCTATACTAAATATAATAATAATACTTTACTATATTATAATCCTAATTAGAATGTAGAAGCTACCCCTATATTAGTAATAATAAAATTAATATTCTTCCTAAGTAGATTACTTAGAAAAGCTAAGAAGTAATACTAGCTAATAAAGCTAGAAATATTAAGAGTTATCTAGGGTATTAGAAAGCTTTATTATATTATTTAATCATGCTATAAGCCTATTATAATATATATTAATTATACTATAACTATATTTATTATAAAATAAATATCTCTTATAATAATAACTAATATTAATAAACTTAATCTATGCTTAGTATATGCTAGCTAATTTATCTAGATATTTAGTATTAAATTATGCTATAAGCCTAGATATATCTATCTAGTGCTAGATACTCTATTAAGGCTGTCTAGCTATGCTACTAATAACCTAGAAGATTCCCTTAATATAATCTAATACTTAGATATATATCTATAAGATATTATAACAGCAGCATACACAGCTGATATTATTATTATTAAAATATCTAATAAATAGAAGTAAAAGCTTATTAATAGCTATTAAAAGGACCTAAAATAATTAAATATTATCTAGATAATCTAGACTAATAAGATATTACCTTACCTAACTAGGATACCTTATAAATTATATAATAGTATCCTCTACTCTTTACCCACTATAAAGGGTAGCTAAGAGGTATTATATATTCTAATTATATATTTATATAAGGTGCTTTAGATTATATATAATAATATAGGTTACCTAGGATTTACTTAAATAATTAAGAATCTCTAAGAAATAGTAATACTCTAGTTAATAAAAATAGTCTTAGAATATATCTAGTACTATATAATATATTTAAAATACTAAATAAGGTACTATAAATTATATAGAATATTATAACCTATACTAGAGCTACTAATATCTTTTTATATAATTACTATTAACTTTATTATAGGATTACTAGAAACTAGTATATATAATATAGTTATATCTATAATAGATAAATTTACTAAAAGAAATATAGCTATTCTAGGCTAAGATACCTAGATATTAATATAATAGGCTAATAATCTAGTTATATACTTAGCTAAAGATAACTAGGGCTCTCTAAGAAAAATTATTTTAGATTAGGACCCTAAGTTTATTATATAAATATAGAAAGATATTTTTAAGTAATAAGATATATAATTAAAATATATAATAATATATCACCCCTAATCTAATAATTAATTAGAGTAATATAACTAAATAATTAAACTCTATCTCTATATAGCTATTTCCACCCTAGAGAACTATAAAGACTAGCTAAAAGTATTACTATAATTATAAGTAATATTAAATAGTTATTATAATTTATTAACTAGATTTTCTACTTATAAACTAATATATAGTATAATACTACTAAAACTAACAGCCCTGGGATTATATAGTAAAGAAAAAATCTAAAGTTTTAAAGCTTATCTTAATATAGCTAAGATACTAAAATTAGTAATAATAACTATAAAGAAGTAATATAATAAATTATATAAACTTATATTATTTAACCTAGGTAATAAAGTCTTACTAAAATTATATAAGGGATATATAATCCCTAAAGCTATATCTATAAAGTATAGTAACTAGTATATAGATCTATTTAATATTATATAATATATAGGCCCCTTAGCCTATAAGCTAGAAATACTAAATACTTAGTATATCTACCTAGTAGTATTTATTATTAATCTAGAGCTATACCCCTTAGGCTAAGATCTATTTAACTATCTCTTACTAGATAAGCCAGGCCTAGTATAAGTTAAAGACTAAGAGAAATATAAGCTTAAGTATATTATTATAAAACATATATATAAAATAAAAGATAGAAAGATAAAGATATAATACCTAGTTAAATAGTTAGGATATAAGGACTATAAAAATATATAGCTTAATAATAAGGACCTTAACTATGCCTAAGACCTTATTAAGAAATTTTAGGATTATTAAAGGGCTATAATATAGCTATATCACCTTAAAATATATCTATTACTAATCTATCTATTAAAGTATATTCTTTATTCTATATTTAGTAATACTATAATACCTTATTAATTATTATTTAAGCTTAGCTTCTTTATCTATTTACTAAATTACTATAAATATTATTTACCTATTATTATTTAACTAATAATAATAAATACTACTATATATATCTTCTCTTATTATCTTCTTACTTTCTCTCCTATACCTTTCTTCTTATATATCTATCTATACCTCTATTATATATCTTCCCTAGATCTAATAGTTAAATCTTTACCTATAGTATAATATACTAAATTACTAGCTAAATCCCTAGATATACTACTTTATTAATATATTAACTACTTCTATAATAAAATTAAGAAAGTACTATTTAACTATATTATTTCTACTAACTATATTCTCCCTAGTAAATAGTATCTATTTATAAATAACCCTAAATCTTATATAACTCCCCCTACTCCTAAAATATAATTACTTATAGATAAATTATCTATAGATAATAATATAGGCATAAAATATACCCCCTCTAAACCTAAAGTAACCCTAGCTATAACTATAGTAGGTAAAGTAATTATAAATATATTAAATCTTAAAGCTATAGCTATAAAGAAAATTACTAATATATAAAAAGTAGTATAGGACTATAACTATAATCTATTTATATTTATGCCTAATAAGTAGTATATTAATATTAACTTCTTTATATTCTACCTTATATTACTATTATTATTAGTACTAAAATTTAATAATAAAAAAACCCCTAATAATAGTAGTTAGCATAATTAAGGACCTTCTATATAGTTACTTAGATATTTATAAAGCCTATTATTATCTAGTATATATAATAGTATTCTTATAAGCTAAAATATACATACCCTAGTATAAAATATATAAAGTATCTAGAAAAATTATTATAGTAAAGGATTATAACCTCTATCTACTATATAAGACTAGAATTAAGCATCTTAAATTAGCTAAGATATTATTTAAGAACTAAATTAGTTAGCTAGAGGCTATATATAGTAATTATAGACTAAAGATAATTAAATTCTAGAATAACTAGTATAACTAGAAAGTTAAATTACTTAAAATAATCTATAAATAGGACCTACCACCCTATAATAAAGATACTATAATAAAAATATATATATTAGTAAAGCAGGAAAAATATAAAGAAGATAATAATAAATATAATATATTTTATTATAGTAACTCTATAATACTAATTATATAGCCTATCTATCCTTAATAATAGAATAAAAGCTATGGCCCACCCCTACTACTTTATATTCTATAGTAACTACAAGACCTAAATATAGTAATTATAGCTATTAATAATATTATTACTAACCTTATAAAGATATAAATATTTATAAAGCATAACTTCTAAAGGTAAGAAGTATATATATTTTAGAAATATTAGTAACTTAGAGGAAGAGCTAGATAATAATAAAATTACCCTACCTATAGATCTATCTATATACCTTAACTAAGTTATATAATAATATATATTATAGAATATAACTATACCTATAGATAATAAGGACCTGCTTAAGAAATATAACCTCCTAGATAATATTAACTTAAACTAGACTACTTAGCTAGCAACCCTTAAAAAATTAAGAACTATATATATTACTAAAGACCTTACTATATACTATAGAACTATATACCTATAGAGAAAACTAGCCTTAGCCCTCTAGCATATACTTACTAGAGCTATAGGCTATACTAAGGACTTAATATTTACTAATAATATAGTAAAGGCCCTCTACAGAATTAAGTAATAGTATTTTACCTAAAGTAAGATAAACTAAAAGACCCTATTATCTAAAGGTATTAATTATTAGGCCCTTACTATAAAAGGAAGAAAATATATTATAGATATTCTTAAAGAAACTAATAGTACTAAAAATATATATCTAGTATTTTTTAACTAGATTATTTACTTATTTTACTAGACTGCTATCTCTATATATTTACTTATTTATCTAGACTACTTACTTATATTACCTTTACTTACTTCATATATATTCTACTTATTAATACCTTTCCTATAGCAAGGATACTATATTTTTTAGCAGCCCCTATATATTATATGACACGTGAGCATATTAGTCATTTATCTTCCTTATCCACCTCCAGCGTAGATATACCTGAGGGGATCAACAAACTAATGAAATACCATATAATCGATTGCAAGCTGCCATAATAGCCTAGAATATCTATAGTAAGTATAACTAGGACTTAGGGTATTATATATTAATAGGTTTAGATATAGCTCTAGTTCTTCTAGCTAGAGCTAGTATATCTAATAGAATAAGATAGGGTAGTAGGTTAGGGTAGTATATAATAATATAGTTAATTTAGATTTTAAGACTAGGAGATCTTACTTAATTAAGGAAGGTTTAATAGTACTTAGCTATTTAATATATAATTTTAATAATTTCTTTAGGTAAATCTAAGGGTATTAATAACTTCTATAATATTAGCCTGCCTAGCCTGCAAGGAAGCCCTTACTAAGATAGTTTAATAAAGAAGAAAATTAGAGAAATCTTTTAGGGAAATTATAAATCTAGGTCCTAGATTATTAATTAAGACATACTACTAGTAATTTTATAGCAATATATTGCTATGCATCTTATATTTATATTTATTTATAATCTTATTAAGAGCTAGCTACCAGGGGAGATGGGTAAATAACACCATGCATCATGTGGTATCACCACACTAATAATAGTAGAAGACTTAGAGATAGAGAGATAATAACTAATATAATCTATTCTAGAGTCTATAAAAGAAGTATAAACTAGGGCTTTAATAGAGAGAATAATAATAATTTTTACTAGAGTTTAAGAAATATTAGAAGTAGTTAATTATATCTTAATAAAATTATTAACTATTTCTTTAATTTAGAGAGAGATATCTTTAAATATAAGACTATCTCTAATTACTTTTAGAAGTTTTTTTATCTAAAGAATAGTACTACTAGAATAAGCTAGAAGAAATAGAGATTTAAAAAGATAAAATTTTATATATTATTATTATAGTTCTAACCCTATACTATTCTAAGATAGTAATTATATTTTATAAATTTTTTATTTTAAAAGTAATTAGAATAGGACCCCTAAAAGAAAGCTTATATAATATTAGCTAAACTATATTCTAAAGTAATAATATACTTCTAAAAAATCTCTAACTTTATATACTACTTATATACTATATCTATCTTACTTTTTTATTAATATAAAATTATAACTAATTACTATATAGAATTTATAATAGGCTTTATATATAATTCTCTAATTATATATAATCTCTAGCTAATAAGAAGTTATTAATATATATTATTAGAGGGAACTTAATATATAATTATAATATCTAATATTCCTAGTTTAAATATATTTAGTAGGTTCTTATTTATAATAAATCTTCTTAGAAGTTCTAGAGTAAATAATTTAGCTTATACTATATTCTTTAATTATATCTACTTAGCATGTATACTATTACTAAACCTAATAGATATATAATAGAGAACCTTATAAATAGATAATAATTAATAAAAGCTAATATTAGGAAATAACTAAACTTTAGATATTAGCTATATTAATATAGAGATTATAAAAAACTAGATTATTAATCTACTTATCTATTAAAGTATATAAGATATTTAATAAAGTTAATAACCTCTTATTCTTATATAATAATCTTTTAAAAATAACTTAGAAGGATTAGGAATCTACTAAATATTTAGAAGTATATTTAAAGTAGATAAAGAAGAGAGTCTTAGTAAAATAATATAATTAATAAATAAAGATTTAAGAATATATTAATAATATATTTATAAAGAATAGCTAATCTATATAATATTAAAAAAAGTTAACTTTTAAGAAGAATAAAATTAACTTAACTTCTTTAGATAATAAGCTAAATAAGGGAATACTATATAATTTATTAAAAGATAATTAAACTTAATAAGATACTAGTAAGGAAGATATTAATTTTAATAAGTTATTTATAGTAGTAATTCTAGCTTATTAAAAGTAATTAAAAAAGGATAAATTATCTAGTATTATAAGAAAATATAAAGATAAAAAGAGATAATATCTATTTATAAATAATTAATTACTTTAATATAGACTAATTAAAGAAAGATAAAAAAATAATAAAACTTATTTAATTATTAGAACTATAAATTTTTTTTATTATTAAAATTATACTAAGGCTTCCTTAACTTTACTAACTTTCTTAATAAAAGTTATACTTAACTATCTTAGCCTTTATCTTAGTCTTAGAAATTAAGATCTAGGATTATTTATTTTTAATATATCTTCTTCTTATTATCTTTCTCTAATTCCTTCTCTTTAGTAAGTACTACTTTAAGTATAGTAATTTTATTATCTATAAATTATAAAAACTAAGAAAGGCTAGTAAATATTAGTTAAAGATAATTTAGATTTTTAAAATTAATTATTAAAACTAGCTAAGATAAGACTTTACTATCTAAAGGATTATAATAATATCTCTTTAAGGGAGTTAATCTAAAGAAAGAGGTATTATAAATATATTTTATTATATTCTTTCCCTTATTAAATAGGGAGGATAAAGATTTAATAATAGTAAGAAGCTTAGAGATAGAGAGATGATAATTAGTATGATCTATTTTAGAATCTATAGAAGAAGTATAAGCTAGGGATTTAATAGAAAAAATAATAATAATTTTTACTAGAGTTTAGGAATTATTAGAAGTAGTTAATTATACTTTAATAGGATTATTAACTACTTCTTTAATCTAGGGAGGGATATTCTTAAGTATAGAGCTATCTTTAATTACTTTTAGAAGTCCTATCTAAAGAATAATACTATTAGGATAAGCTAAAAAGAATAGAGATTTAAAAGGGTAGAAACTTATATATTATTATTATAGTCTAACCCTATATTCTTCTAAGGTAGTAGTTATATTTTATAGATTTTTTATTTTAAAAGTAATTAGAATAGGACCCCTAAAAGAAAGCTTATATAATATTAGCTAAACTATATTCTAAAGTAATAATATACTTCTAAAAAATCTCTAACTTTATATACTACTTATATACTATATCTATCTTACTTTTTTATTAATATAAAATTATAACTAATTACTATATAGAATTTATAATAGGCTTTATATATAATTCTCTATCCTAATTTATAGACTTAAGATCTTAAACTATATTTAAAAGAGTAATATAGGACTTTTCTTATATAATTAAAGTAAGATTATATTTTACTATAATCTCTAGTACTATACCTTTATAATTAGGAATCTATATATTTTTAGGAATAGTATTAAGAAAAAAGTAATATTAGAGTAATTATATAAGGTAAATATAGGATTTAGGAGATAGTAGATTTAGGAGACTAATAATTTAAATAAAAAGAAGTTTAAATAATTATAATTTTATTAAAACTTTTATATAAATTTATAGTAGGTAATATATAGAAAGTTAGAAGTATTTATATTTAAGTTATATATATTAGTAGTAAATACTTACTTATTTATTAATAATTATTAGTTAATTCTATCTTTATTAATTCTATTTATTTATTATTATATATAATTAGTAATATTTACTATAATTCTTTATTCTTAATTAAAGTTACTAATTACTTAGGTAATTTATTTATTATTATTTCTAAATAAGCTAATCTAATTATATCTCTTACTTAATATATAAAGAACTTACTATACCTCTACTAAAATTATTTTAAGATAAGATTATAAAGAATTAATTAATTAGTTCTATAAATATTTAATAAAGAAATAATAATATTTAAATACTAGATATAGTAATTAATATCTCTTAGTAATAATAGAATAAAGATTATTCTAGTAGTAGGTACTAACTTAGTTATACTATCCCTATACTAACTAAGAACTTTATAGACTAAGTTTAGCCTAGGTAGGGGAGGATATAATATTAATATCTATATTAACTAGATAATATATCCTAAAGGATATATATAGTAATTATCTAGTTATTATTACTATGTATATAATTATTTAGATTATTATATTTATTAATAGCTTAGATAGAATAATAAAAGGAGGGTATATCCCCTTTAATATTAGTAGGGTATATATAGGGTAGCTATAGGCCTACCCCCTACCCTTATATATTTTAAAGGATCCCCTCTTATTATAATAAATATTATTCTAATAGTTACTACTAGGAGCATCCCTATTCTAAGGTAATTATATACTTAATAAATTATTAATAATAAAAATATAATAATAGATTAAGATATAAGCACTACCCCTAAGGCCCCTAAGCTAAGTAAAATTAGTAGATAGTAATCTCTCCTACTCTCTAAAGAAGATTATAAAGCTATATAAGAGTAGATTACTAAACTAGAGTAGATTAAGTATAATAATAAAATACTTTAAGAGCTTAGTAAAACTATTAAATATATATAATAAACCCTAGATATATAGAACTAATTAAGTATATTATCTATATATACTATCCTAGATAAAGCTATATAGAATATAACTAGTAAACTAGTATCTATAAGTAGTAATATATAGATACTACTTAAACTAAGATTTATACTATCTAGAATATCTATAGATAATAATAATCCTAAATTATTAACCTATAATAATAACTTCTTAGATATAGATATTAAAACTATCCTAAAAGTCTTATTTACTATAGGCTTCTAATTTAAGAATATATATAATTATACTAAGTTTATTAATAATATAATAATATACTTTAAATAGTACTACTAATACTATACTAAAGAATACTAAAAAGTATAAGTAGTAGTTCTACTACTTACTAATAAAATACTTAACTAATAGATAAAATACTAAGAATTATTATCTATAAAGTAGATATAGAAGTAACTTACCTAATTCTTACTAAAATAAATAAATAACCTAAAGACCCTAGTATACTATATACTATAGAAGTATATAGATACTAGATAGCTAGAAGTATAGATAGTAGCTAATTTTATAATATATCTAGAGTAATAAGAATATTAGCTTAATATTAGCTATATTAATAAGTAGTGAAAAATACAGCTCTAGATAAAGCTATACCCTAATATTTAAAGTAAGATCCTAATCTATTAGATTATAGAAGATATCTCTTATATTAGTTATATTAATAAAGTTATAGCTATTAAAAGAGAATTAACTAAATATAATAAATATAAGGGCTATATACCCTAAAGAGTAGATATACTAGCCTATAATAGATATTAAGAAAGAGATAGAGGCCTAGATTAAAAGAAGTATAGCTTCTATAATTAAAAGAAATAAAATCTTAGAGAGGGTAGGAGTACTATTAAGTATTATAATTATAATAATAAGGGCTATATAGTAGTAAAATACCTAAAGTATATAAAGTATAATATAAAGCTAAAAAACTAGATAATCTAGTAATATATATAGTAATAATACTAGGCCTAAGTAAGGGAATTATAGATACTATATATTATAGGCTAAAAGCCTTAGAACCTATGATCTAGGTTTAGATAGTAAGAAATTACTAAGGAAGGAGTCTAGCTAGGGCTATAGTAACTAAATATAGAGGGGTATATAGTTAGTATATAGGTCATATAATTAGTAGCTAGTGTCTAGTTTAGATATAACTTTATAGGTGTTATATAGCTAGTGGCTAGCCCTTAATATATTAGCTAGAGCTAAAGATTATTAATATCTAAGATAGATAGTAAGTACTTAGTAAGCTTAAGTACTTAGTAGGCCCTGCCTACTATACTACCCCCCCCCTTTCTAAAATAGGTATTTTAGCTAAGGCTAAAATTAGTAGGTCCTAGCTTCCTAGCTAGGGTTAAAATCACTACTCCCTAGTTAACTTAGCTAGGGCTAAAATTACTAGAACTTCTCTTCTAAATATTAAGTACTATAGTATCTATAAGGTTTATAGCTAGCTCTTATACAGGGTACTTATAGCCTATCTATTTAATTAAGTATTTTATATAGTAGCCTTACCTAACTTACTTCTTCTATTTATCTAAGATCTTCTTAACTATAAATTTAGCTTTACTATCTACTAGCTTAGGGGGCAGCTAGTAATTATTATTTAACTAGCTTAGAAATAGATTATCTATAGTAGGCTGTAGGAGGCTAATATAAAATATATTATATATACCTAATAATATATCTAGCTAGTAGGTATATAACCTAATAGCTTCTAGTACTATTCTTAGAGGCTAGGCTAGCTAATAAATAGCTCTTCTTTATTCTAGGGCTGTTAGCCTTAGCTAGCTAGGCTTCTAAGCATCTTACCTATAGCTTTTAAGTAGCTCGTTAGATAGCCTTATTATCTATTATCTATTCCCTTCACTTTCTATAAACTATAAACTTTATATACTATATATTAAGCTTCTAGCTTAGGTAGTCTATTTAAATATTCTATTAGTCTAGCTATACTTTTAAATTAATAGTATAGTATAGAGCTGCTAGGTAGAAGTAGTTTAAATATTCCTCTTAATATTATTAGATAGTAGCTAGCTCTAATTAAGCTATATCTATAGCTTCTTTTATCTTTATAATAATTACCTTAGCCCTCTCTTTTAGTAAGTATACTATATCTAGGGTAGTAGCCTCTTAATCTAATAGTTTAATCTCTAAAGATTTAATATTATATCTATAATCTAAGAAGAAGGGGCTAACTCATATACTTATAGTATCTTAATTATTAATAGCTAGTTAGGCTATTAGTAGTAACTATTTCTAGTTAGTCTAAGTATAATTATAAAAGTTCTATAGATAGACCTCTAATATAGTATTTATCTATTTAATCTACTCTTAGAGGCTAGGCTAGCTAGTAGATAGCCCTTCTTTATTCTAGGGCTATTAGCCTTAGCTAGCCAGGCTTCTAAGTACCTTACCTATAGCTTTTAAGTAGCTAGTTAGATAGCCTTATTATTTATTATCTATTCCTTTTACTTTCTATAAGGTTATAAGCCCTCCTCTTCTTATATTTTATTTATTTTATATTAGTTTTAATCTCTCTTTCTAGATCTCTTTAATTTTATCTTTTTTAATATATTTTATAGTAAGTTTATATACTTTTTTATAATTTTATATAGTTTTATATAACTAATTTAAAAGCTAAAGAAAATCTTCTCTACTTACTAGGAGCTTTCTAAGAAGAAGGACTAATAAGAGAGAGAACTTAATAAGACCTAGTTCTATATTTAAGTCTGAATTAATATAATAAGGTAATAATAGATAGAATAGAATACCCCTCTCCTTCCCCTCTCCTCTAAATATAGGTAGCAAAGCTAGATAATAATTTAATATCTATCTTACTAGCTAGCCTTATAAAGAAGCTAAAATTATATAAAGATTATAAGATCTAGATCTATATAGTAAAGGCTTAGCTAGATCTTTATAAATTTAATAATCTTATTAATAAATTAATACCCTAGCCTGAAGTAATAAATCTAAAGTATGGTAGCTTGCAATTGATTGTATGGTATTTTATTAGTTAGTTAATCATCTCTGGTATATCTACGCCAGAGGTGGATAAGTAAGATAAATGACTAATATGCTCATATGTTATATAATATATAGGGGCTGCTGAAAAATATAGCATCCTTACTATAGGAAAGGTAATGTAAATAAAATATAAGTAAGTAGTCTAGATAAATAAGTAAATACATAGAGATAGCTATCTAGTAAAATAAGTAAATAAGTAAGTAAAGGGAATAGTAGTCTAGATAAATAAGTAAATATACTAGTTAAAAAATACTAGATATATATCTTTAGTACTATTAGTTTCCTTAAGAGTATCTATAATATATTTTCTTTCTTTTATAGTAAGGGTCTAATAATTAATACTACTAGATAATAGGGCCTTTTAGTTTATCTTACTTTAGGTAAAATACTATTACTTAATTCTATAGAGGGCCTTTACTATATTATTAGTAAATATTAAATCTTTTATATAGCCTATAGCTCTAGTAAGTATATGCTAGAGGGCTAGGGCTAGTTTTCCCTATAGATATATATTAAGATCTTTAGTAATCTATATAGTTCTTAATTTCTTTAGGGTTAGTGCCTAAGTAGACTAGTCTAGATTAATATCATCTAGGAGGTTATATTTCTTAAGTAGGTCCTTATTATCTATAGGTATAATTATATCCTATAATATATGCTATTATATAACCTAGTTAAGGTATATAGATAGGTATATAAGTAGGGTAATCTTATTATTATCTAGTTTATCCTCTAAGTTACTAATATTCCTAAAATATATATACTTCTTACTTTTAGAAGTTATACTTTATATTTATATCTTTATAAGATTAGTAATAGTATTATTAATAGCTATAATTACTATATTTAGGTCTTATAGTTACTATAGAATATAAAGTAGTAAGAGTAGGCTATAGCTTCTATTCTATTACTAGGGATAGATAGGCTATGTAACTAGTATTATAGAGTTACTATAGTAAAATATATTATATTTATTATTATCTTTTTTATACTTTTCCTACTTTACCTATATATATATCTTTACTATAGTATCTTTATTATAGGGTAGCAGGTCCTATTTATAGATTATTTTAAGTAATTTAACTTCCTAGTTATACTAGTTATTCTAGAATTTAATTATCTTTAGTCTATAATTACTATATATAGCCTCTAGCTAACTAATTTAGTTCTTAAATAATATCTTAGCTAATTTAAGATACTTAATTTCATTCTTATATAGTAGATAGAGGTTATAATCCTTTACTATAATAGTTTTTCTAGATACTTTATATATTTTATGCTAGGGTATGTATATTTTAGCTTATAAAAATACTATTATATATACTAGATAATAGTAGGCTTTATAGGTATTTAAGTAACTATATAGAAGGTCTTTAATTATGCTAACTACTATTATTAGGGGTTTTTTATTATTAAATTTTAGCACTAATAGTAGTAGTAATATAAGGTAAAATATAGAGAAGTTAATATTAATATACTACTTATTAGGTATAAATATAAATAGGTTATAGTTATAGTCCTATACTACTTTCTATATATTAGTAATTTTCTTTATAGCTATAGCTTTAAGGTTTAGTATATTTATAATTATCTTACCTACTATAGTTATAGCTAGGGTTACTTTAGGTTTAGAGAGGGTATATTTTATACCTATATTATTATCTATAGATAATTCATCTATAAGTAATTATATTTCAGGAGTAGGGGGAGTTATATAAGGTTTAGGGTTATTTATAAATAAATACTACTTACTAGGGAGAATATAGTTAGTAGGAATAATATAGTTAAATAGTACTTTCTTAATTTTATTATAGAAGTAGTTAATATATTAATAATATAATATATCTAGGGATTTAGCTGGTAATTTAGCATATTATACTTATACTATGGGTGAAGATTCAACTATCAGATCTAGGGAAGACATGTAATAGAGGTGTAGATAGATATATAAGAAGAAAGGTATAGGAGAGAAAGTAAGAAGGTAATAAAGAAAGATATATATAGTAGTATTTACTATTATTAGTTAAATAATAATAGGTGAATAGTATTTATAGTAATTTAGTAAATAGATAAAGAAGCTAAGCTTAGGTAATAACTAATAGGGTATTATAGTATTACTAAATATAGAATAAAGAATATGCTTTAATAGATAGATTAGTAATAGATATATTTTAAGGTAGTATAGCTATATTATAACCCTTTAATAGTCCTTAAATTCCTTAATAAGGTCCTAGATATAGTTAAGGTCCTTATTATTAAGCTATATATTCTTATAGTCCTTATATCCTAATTATTTAACTAGGTATTACATCTTTATCTTTCTACTTTTTATTTTATATATATACTTAGTAATAATATACTTAAGCTTATATTCCTCTTAGCCTTTAACTTACACTGGGCCTAGCTTATCTAGTAAGGGATGATTAAATAGATCTTAGCCTAAGGGGTATAGCTCTAGATTCATAATAGATACCACTAGGTGGATATACTAAGTATTTAGTATTTCTAGCTTATAGGCTAAGGGGCCTATATATTATATAATATTAAATAGACTTATATACTAGTTACTATACTTTATAGATATAGCTTTAGGGATTATATATCCCTTATATAGTTTTAGTAGGACTTTATCCCTTAGATTAAATATTATAAGCTTATATAATTTATTATATTACCTCTTTATAGTAATTACTACTAATTTTAGTATCTTAACTATATTAATATAAGCTTTAAAGCTTTAGATTTTTCCTTTACTATATAATCTAAGAGCTATTAGTTTTAGTAGTATTATGCTATATATTAGCTAGTAAGTAGAAAATCTAGTAGATAAATTATAATAACTATTTAATATTATCTATAATTATAGTAATGCTTTTAGCTATTCTTTATAGTTATTTAGGGCAGAGATAGCTATATAGAGATAGAGTTTAATTATTTAGTTATACTACTCTAACTAATTATTAGATTAGGGGTGATATATTATTATATATTTTAGTTATATACCCTATTACTTAAAAATATCTTTCTATATTTATATAATAAACTTAGGGTCCTAATTTAAAATAATTTTTCTTAGAGAGCTCTAGTTACCTTTAGCTAAATATATAACTAGATTATTAGCCTATTATATTAATATCTAAGTATCTTAGCCTAGAATAGCTATATTCCTTTTAGTAAACTTATCTATTATAGATATAACTATATTATATGTGCTAGTTTCTGGTAATCCTATTATAAAGTTAATAATAATTATGTAGAAAGGTATTAGTAGCTTTAGTATAGGTTATAATATTCTATATAGTTTATAATGCCTAGTTTAGTATTTTAAATATATTACATAGTATTAGATATATTCTAAGATTATTTTTATTAACTAGAGTATTACTATTTCTTAGAGATTCTTAACTATTTAAGCAAATCCTAGGTGACCTATATTATTATATATAATCTAAAGCACCTTATATAAATATATAATTAGAATATATAATACCTCTTAGCTACCCTTCATAGTAGGTAAAGAGTAGAGGATACTATTATATAATTTATAAGGTATCCTAGTTAGGTAAGGTGATGTCTTATTAGTCTAGATTATCTAGATAATATTTAATTATTTTAGGTCCTTTTAATAGTTATTAATAAGCTTTTACTTCTATTTATTAGATATTTTAATAATAATAATATCAGCTGTGTATGCTGCTGTTATAATATCTTATAGATATATATCTAAGTATTAGATTATATTAAAGGAATCTTCTAGGTTATTAATAGCATAGCTAGACAGCCTTAATAGAGTATCTAGTACTAGATAGATATATCTAGGCTTATAGTATAATTTAATACTAAATATCTAGATAAATTAGCTAGCATATACTAAGCATAGATTAAGTTTATTAATATTAGCTATTATTATAAGAGATATTTATTTTATAATAGATATAGTTATAGTATAATTAGTATATATTATAATAGGCTTATAGTATGATTAAATAATATAATAAAGCTTTCTAATACCCTAGATAACTTTTAATATTTCTAGCTTTATTAGCTAGTATTACTTCTTAGTTTTTCTAAGTAATCTACTTAGGAAGAATATTAATTTTATTATTACTAATATAGGGGTAGCTTCTGCATTCTAATTAGGATTATAATATAATAAAGTATTATTATTATATTTAGTATAGAAAAGTATTATACTATATCCTCTTTTCTTTAAGGAGTTAATATCTATAAATATTTAGTACTTTAGGTTATAATAGATAAATATTAATAGTATTTTAAAATAGCTCTATATTATAGTAAATACTTTATTCTTATTTTATATTAGTTTTATAAGAATAGCTTTTCCTAAATAACTTTTATAAAGTTTCCCTTTAGTAGGGCTAAGATTAGTAAGATATATTTTTTTATCTTATAGTAGTTAGGCTTTACCTATATAGAATAATATATAATTCCTTAGGATATCTATTATTCCTAGATAAGTTAATAGATCTACTAGTATATTAGGGAATTTTATTTTTATAAGGGCCTTAAGGTAATCTATAGGGGCTAATATACCTAGGGAGGTAATATTTTACCCTAGGAGCTTTATAGATAAGAATCTAATATATACTTTAGTTAGGTTTAGTATAATATATACTTTATAATATTATTAAAGTACCTAGTATAAGTATAATATATAATCTTCTAGGGTAAGTAACTAAATAATAAAGTTATTAATAAAACCTCTCTAGAAGTTATATAAGTCTTAGAATATATTATTAATTTAGTACTATATATAGGTCCTACTATTCCTAAATCCTATTAGGCATACCTTAAAGTATTCCTATCCTTAATAAGATATAATAGTAATATGCTTATAGGCTAATAGATAAATTTACTATTAGTAGAAGAATTATATTATATTAATAATAGTAATATATTTCATACTAGATATTAATAATAATATTTCTTCCTAGGATAGTAGTAGATATACATCAGATATTACTTCCTAGTTAAGGTTATAATTATCTATAATAACTTAGGATTTTAATTTTTCTTTACTATCCTCTATGGTTATTTACTATATAATAAATACTAGATAACTAGATAGTATATAGTTTTTAAGGAAGGCTATATACCTAGTTTAATATAATCTATTAAATACTTTATTTATAATATCTTTATCTTATTAACTTATAGAGTATTTTTTTAAGCTTTTTTATAGATAATCTTCCTAGTTATCTTTTATTAGTATTTACATCTATTTATCTTTAGGGATGTTAATAAAGTTAGTATTTATTTATATATCTAGAAATTCTATAAGGACTAGGTATAGTATATTAATTATATAGTTATTCCTATAGATAGTTATATTATTAGAGAGTTTAGTTTACTATTTTAGGTTATTATTAATTAAGATAATTTACTAGCATTACTTAGGTTCCTTATATATAACTATATATAGATCTAGTTTAGTAAGTTTTATTACTTTATATTACTTAGTAATTTATAGTTTAATAATAGCTTGCTATTCTTCCTCTAGTTATATATATTATATATTAATTATATCTATCTTAGATAGTATTCTAATCCTTACTTTATTATTAATAGTAATTAGTTACTATATTAGATTAACTACTATAATATAAAAGAAGTTTATATTAACTATAAGTATAAAAAATACTAAGCTATAGTATTAGAGTAGCTTAAATAGATAGTCTCTATCTTTAGATAGGTCCTTAGATACCTTTTACTAGATAGGAATATAGATCTTTTACTATAGTTAAATTATAATTTTCTTATTAGAGTAGATGGGCTATGGTATTATATAGTAATTTTACTTAGGAGTAATAATAATAGGGATAATAATATTATTATATAATACTATAGTAGCTATATATAAGATAAAGTTAATAAAAAAGCCTTCTATAGTAAGTATATTAACTCTAATAAGTATATTTATCTTTAGGCCTTATATAATATAAGCCTTGCATTAAATACATACTAGTATAGGCTTATTATTAATTATTATTAGGAAAGATAATAGAATAATAATAAAATATATACTAATAAAGCTATTAGATATATCTTTAACTAGTATAGATATAGGGTAGTTAAGGATTTTAATTATAGATATATAATATAGTAGAAACTACTTATTAATAATTATTATAGTATAGCTAGTATTAAGGTAAATTAATATAATAGAGTTTAATTATATTAGATAGGCTTATATAGTTATATATTTCTAGCTTTAGAATTTTAGCCTAAGAATATCCTTATTTAGGGTTATAGTAGAGTAGATAATAAGTATTACTAGATCTAGATAATAAGACTTAGC
>JAAKEQ010000142.1:0-22460 GCA_014250555.1 Aspergillus oerlinghausenensis | reverse complement strand
TCCCTAGTTCGTTTGCGGCTAGCTAGGGTGCTAGTAGATGCCTGACTAGGCATAGTAGCAGGAGGGTTTACCCTAAAGAGATAGCGATTCCCTTCTAGGGCCTGGATGAGGCATGATGTCATCTGAGCATCCTGGGGGCCATATCCACTAATCTGGTGAATATCATGGATATGATTGCGCATTTTGACCTGACTAAGCCGAATATTTTTGCATATTTTGCATTCAAAACCCTGCTGAGGCCTAGCCAGGGTTGGAATAGGGTCAATAGGCTGCTCAGATATAATCTGATTATGGCTAGTAGCCAAGCCTAGTAGCGGTGTTGTGCAGGACTGGACGTTTTCCCATACTAATTAGGGCCGACCAGAAGGGCCCGTGAGCGCAGTTTCCACGGGCATTCCCCATGCAGTCTGGACTCCATGTCTGCCTCTGTGGAGTCCATGTCCGCCTCCTAGGAGTCCATGGGAATGGTGGATATCTTGGGCAAATCTTTATATTTTCAAATGATGTAAAATGATTTATGATTCTAATTCCCTACATTATCATATTCCAATATTCAACCATAGGATAGTCACTAGGAAGGTGGTCGAACTAAGGGGGGTAGGGGTAAGGTCGAAATTTTTTATTAGGGTCTGCTAAGAACACTCTGTTGCAATAGTTACTCTGTATATACATATGGAGGAGTCCACATCCATGTCCACACCAGAGTCAAAAGCTCTATGAACCAGGGAGTCTATAGATATATTTGCCTGTGATTAATGAGGTATTCATTCCTTAATTAAATCTATGTATCAATCCATATCCATTCTAATCTATAATCTAATCTCTAATAATATAAAAGTAGGATTAAATGTGACAGTGGTAAGGTTTACTTGCCTAGTTAAAGGAAAAATCTTAATAATATTCCTCCTGTCCCCGCCTGCCTGACCTCTCTTACTATTGGTTAGGTCTTGTGCCTCATCAATGGATACATTTCATCAGGTTTATAGAGGATGTAGACTACCTCTTCTTAGATAGATAGCCTTCATTTAGTAATAATACTGGATAAGGTACAAAAAGTAAGGTGGGAAGGTCTTCCTTATAATTCAACCTTAGAAAACTCTACTACCCATGTGCGCGTGCAGAAATATATTTTAGATTAGATGACTAATACCAGGGATTCATTTGATTCCTTCTATAGAGTCTGCCCACACTACACTAATAACTTAAGGCTAGGTGCAAAGAACGCCTTGCATCTAAACCCATATAATTAATCTATGTAGAAAACTAATAACAAGAAACCAGGGCATCTATGCTATGTCATGAAAACCCACTACTAACCTACTACCCCACCCATCCAAATATTAATCATCTCAATGCCTGACACTAGTTAATGGTAGAAAGCCTAGAGCACTAATAGGACTAATAAGAGAGGATAAAAAGAAAGACTAGTACTGTCTGCAAAGCCTTATCTAAAGCTATAAAAAGATTAACCACCATAGTAATATAGGTGAGCCATAAGGGAATAAAAAGGGAGTAGCTAACAGTTATGTGGTTACAGGCTCAAACCTTTAGAAGATCAATAGGGGAGGCAGCAAATACTTGAGCATAATACTACAGACGCAGTCACTAGACAGCTAGTGAACTTAAGAGGGCAGCAGAAATAAAAGCCATGTAAAGGCTGCCCAAGATGATTTAATAATTTTAGCCAGGGCTAAAAGTAGACACTAGGTATACATGCTTGGACTTAAGAAGATCAATAAAGGGAGGTAGCAAATACTTAAGCATGACACTGCAGATGCAGTCACTAGACAGCTGGTAAACTCAAGAAGGTAGTAGAAATAAAAGCTGTGCAAAGGCTGCCTAAGATAATTTAGTGATTTTGGCCAGGGCTAAAGGTAGACACTAGGTTTGCATGCTTGGACTTAAGAAGATGAATAAGGGAGGTAGTGAATACTTGAGCATGACACTGCAGATATAGTCACTAGAGAACTAGTAAATGGTAAACTCAAGAAGGCAGCAGAAATAATAGCTATGTAAAAGGCTGCCCAAGATGATAAAAGATACCATGGTGATCAGAACTTATACTGCACTATCTTTTACTAGTGCCTTAGACGCCCTGTTGCTGCTGTTGCCTCTGATAAATTATTAGTACTAGTGAGGAGCAGTAGCATGCAGGGTAATAAGGGGAGAAGACCTACTAACTAGCTGCTGCTGTTTGTGTTTCTTAGTTATAGGCTGCTCAGGGGGTGCCTGAGGCAGGAGGAAGGGTGACTGGTGGTCTAGGGGGGATCTACATGGGGTATTGGAATTAGGAGACTGTGATACCATAGGTGGTGTAGAGCTAAGTAGTAAGCTCTCTCTTAAGACTTTAATTACTCCTGCAGCACTCACTCTAATTATTCCCTGTTAGCTAGGAGGCAGGGTAGTCAGATCACTGCCCCTAGTAAATCTCAGCAACCTTGCTAGCTGTGACACACAAGCCTGAAAAGTCTGGGGTTTAGCTAAATATCCATATTAAGGGGAAGTATTAAGGTGGGAATGTAGGGGGCATACCAGCTCTAACTACTATAGCTTAGTAATAGCTGTGTCTTAAGTGTTCTGATATACCTCTAGCAGGACTGCCTTTGCCGCCATAGATTCATCTATAGTTGGGTTGGCCTGGTAAATAAGGTTGTGTGTATCATCACTGTCCTTATCATCATTAACCTATTCATTACCATCATTATTACAAGAGCTTAGGCCATAACCACTGCCACTATCATCATGCTGATTACTATTATCATTATCATCATTATTATTATTATTATTGTTGTTGTTGTCATCAGGAGAGCTAAGCCTACAACCCCTATTACCAGGGCTAGGGCTGTCTCTGCTACTATCAGAACCTGAGTTACCAGCTTTAGACTTGCTAGAGCTACTCTCCTCCTTAATAGTGGACCTATTCTTAGAGTCTGAGACCATATACTTAGTGGATTTGTACTATATCACTGGTCAGTTACATAGACAAACTCAGGCCCATGCTTTTTAGCCAGAGCCAAAGCACTGACCAAATATTGGCTCTAGCTGAAAGGTGGAGGGGCAAGTATTAGGTGGGTGGTACTTTACCTTGCCAGCTGTAGCCTTGGTGCGCTTTCATCATGTGTAGGCCTCAGATGGTGACTCTTGCCTGACTCTCTCCCTCTTACAGCCCCTAGGCGTGATGCAGGCCTTTATCTACTCTAGGTCTCACTGTAGTAGGCCAAGGTCATCCAGGTCCTTAACATTCAGCTGACTGGCTGGCTGCCTAAGTATATAGCAGAGACAATCCACTGCAGCCTGCTGGATGACCTTAGCCTCAGCCTGGTTAGTGGCTTCCTTGTCTTCGCCATCATCCTTTGCCTATGCTGCCATGACCATAGGCTTTAGGAGATCATGTAGCTGTGCAGAGAACTAGGGGAGGGCTTTAAGCATATTATTACATTCCAACCATCTGGATATGGTATGTTCTTAGAAAATAGACTAGACCTTCTGGCTGCTTTGCTGCCTAAGGTGGTGGACACATCCCACTACCTAAAATAGTGTATTAAGATTCAGAGGGGGCTCAAGCAGGATCACCTGGCTGCACTTAGTGTGCAGATTAAGGCCATGGGCCCTGCATTAGTATGAGGTAAGCAGGATTTAGCAGGAGGATCAGGAGTTAATGAACTTAGTGATGGCCTCATAGCAAGCCACCTCTCCCATCTGGGCCTGGATGGTAACATATAGGATGCTGATTACATCCAAAAATATCTCCATCATCCACATTACCATTAGCCAGTGACAGAAGATCAGAAAACAGGGTTGCTTGCTAGTCAGGGTCTGCTAGAGGCCCTCTTATTAGAAAATATAAAAGAGGTATTAGAGCTTTATATAGTCTGCTAAGAGGTAATATACCACCCCTACCCATGTTATAGGCATCATATTTCTTATACCAGGCATTATTCTCTACCAGAAATTAGCAAACCCTCTGTCACCCCTATCCACTGCCTTTACTATCACCAGCACCATTATATCAGTTTCTGCATCCACTACTCAGTAATAGTCATTAAGCAGTGGTGAGAATGATAGGTAACACAGAAGGCACATCACACACCAGTCAAGGTGCCCCTAGCTGTTACTGCCAGGGGCACCAGCAAGATGCACCTCCTTATCCAGGGCGCTACTGTGCTTCATCTCCACTACTAGCTACATAAACCAAACATGGTGCTCCTAAAGCACCCTTAGGGGGTGCTAAACATCAACCAACATTATCTGCATGGGTGGGATCTTATTACTAATCAAGGTACTCAAGTCTGTGATATCAACAGGATCCCCTATATCTCTTTAAAGGCAGATCATCCGCATAATAATAGGGAGGGCCTAGTAGGCCTCCTAAGGCACTAGATACCCCTTCTCAAACAGACTAATAAATACTTTCAGTTGGAGGAGGTTATACAGTAGTGGGGTCAGGAGTTAGTCCATCTCAGCAAAGCACTTATACTCCATAAACTAATTAAAGTTAGTATCATCAGTGTTAACAGTGCTATATAGGCTTGAGGAGAGGATTGCAAGGTACCCACAGAGATCAAAGGCGCAGTTGTAAAGGGGTGTTGCAGTTAGAAACCAGACATATAGGGCATTAAGTAGACTAACTAACTGGTGCACATGTGTCTAGATGGTTTTAGCTACATGGCCCTCATCACAGACCACGCAGCCAAACCATCCAGATGCCACTAACTTGTATTGCTTTCCTAGTCATGCTTTTCAGCCGGAGCCCAATTCCACTGCCTTATCCATATCTCTATCATTAGCTATTTCAGCTGCCTCCTGTAGTAAAGCCAGCTGCTTAATAGCTAGTGTATTCTCATTAGGGGGGGTTTCATCATTGCTGTCAGCACCATCCACCTAGCAGGCTTTCCCTTTGCCCTCAACCTCAGCCACTTTAGTCAGGGTGTGTGCAGCCCACGTGCTATATAACAAGAGGATAATTATTTGTGACATCTTCACATTACAGTCATTAAGCTGCTGCAGTTGTGCCACCAGGTCCATAAGTATATTAATGGTAAGGGACTTCCAGGTGTAATTCAAAGTGTGGGCTAAGTGGCTGTGGAAGAGGAGGATGGTGAATGCATCACCAAGCCTGGCTATTAGCTCCCCTAACCAGGTGTTAATGAGCACTGATGGACAGAGGATGAGGGTTGACTTATGGGTGTATGTTAGGTCCCTTTCTACTTGAATTAATACATACCATATTATCATGATTGCTATTATTATTTTCCTGGTGCTACAGGCATTAGTAAGGATGCCTATAGTGACTAGGCTTACTTCCTATCAGAGCATCCAGCAGGCGCCTAATACCTGTCATTTCTTCAGGGTCATCATGGGCTAGGGGAGATTTGACAGGACTATCAGGACTGGGTTGGCAGGATCAAGGGTGAGTTCAGTACATATATTATGGTATGAGGGTGGGTCTGTAGACAGTATTATGCAGCCTTGCATGTCAGCAACCACAGCCTCCCTGGGCTACTTAGGCCCCATCCCCACCTCATCAGCTATCAGGGTGATCATCTCTGTGGCGGTGCTAACAGCCGCTAGCTAATTAAGGAAGACCTGGGCATCTGAATCCCCCACCAACGTCTCAGCAGGCTCATAAAGGATGAGCTTGCTCTTAAAGTCATCTATCCCTATTATATAGGAGCATAAGAGCTCTCACTCTGCTTTTATCATCAGAGGATGGGTGAACACCACCTTGTGCCTGGTATGATCCAACCTGAAGATGCATTCAAGGCTCTCTTAGACTATGTTATAGTTATTAAGCACAGTAAGGTTACCCTGCTTAGCACACTCCCTCACTGTGATATATATGTTGACTTTATTATGGCTGCTGCTAAACATGTCAGCATTAACTATATCAGGCTACAGGGAGTTGGGCTGATCTTGGCCAGGGCCAATATTAGTGTCAGTTAGGATTGGGTTGTGGTAGATAGGTTCCAGTACAGGATTAACTTAAGGCTTGTTTTTGGCCTTTTTACCACCTTAGATCTGTTTCTAGGTAAAGGCTAGCAACTTCTAGCTATGCAGGATGTTATATAGATTAAGGACTAGGGGATCAGCAGAGAGGTTGCTTCATAGGAAGAGTAAGTCCTTAGCTTACATTAGTTGCATAATAAACCAGAGGACTGTCAGCTCTGGGATCTATATATCTTTAATACCCAGGACACTAATACATGGTGCTGCTAGAGCTATTAAGACAGGAAGCACATTCAGATCCTGCAACCAGTCCATGATAGTATTCTTGACCACACCTTTGATCTTATCCATATGGTTATAGTTGTTAGCACAGAGGTGGATATATCTATAGATAATGTCCTTGGTTACTATCTTATTATTAATTAGGGCCTAGATCACAGTAGAATCCTTTAGCTTAAAGCAGCCTACAAGGCAGGTAGCACTGCCCTCCAGATTCTGGATAAAACTCTTATCATAGCTAACGCCAGTAATGCCGCACAGCTGAGTTGTAATAGATGCCATAACTTCCTAGGGAAATTAACATAGTCAGCCATCACTTTTATAATGCACACTCCCCTATTTTAGTGCCAGCCAAAAGCTCAGCCTCTTAATAACCTAAGCCGCACTCTAAGCATTCTGGTAGATTTCAGCCCTAGCTAACTTAGCCTCAGGCACCCCACTCCAGATGTTGGCCCTGGCCAAAATTAGCTAGTGGGGGGAAGTGCTTAATTTCAGCCAGAGCCAACATCACCTCAGGCACCCACTCCAGATGTTGGCTCCGGCTGAAATTAGCCTGTGGGGGGAAGTGCTTGATTTCAGCCAGAGCCAATATCACCTCAGGCACCCACTCTAGATGTTGGCTCTGGCCAAAATTAGCCTGTGGGGGGAAGTGCTTGATTTCAGCCAGAGCCAACATCGCCTCAGGCACCCACTCCAGATGTTGGCTCCGGCTGAAATTAGCCTGTGGGGGGAAGTGCTTGATTTTGGCCAGAGCCAACATTACCTCAGGCACCCACTCTAGATGTTGGCTCCAGCTGAAATTAGCCTGTGGGGGGAAGTGCTTGATTTCAGCCAGAGCCATTGCCTCAGGCACCTGCTCCAGATGTTGGCTCCAGCTGAAATCTACCTAAACAGGCAAGTCTGATCCAATGGGTGGGCTTCAGGTGGGCTTTGGGTGATGACTTACTGCAGGAAATCACTGTTTATAGTCAAAAGTAAAACAGAAGTTAGAGGTGATTGTAAGGGTAATTCATAGCTATAATACTCATAGATTAAATGGTTTTCAGATGTTGGGAATGATGTTAGTCTAGGTTTTAAATTAAGTAAGTTTAAACACCAACAGCCTTAACTCTTTTAAGTCCCTTAATTAAGGATTCATGAATGTAGCAGGAGCTAAGATAACTAGGTAATTAAAGGTGGGTAAATAAAGAAGGTGTTAGGAGGCAGTTTGGTGGATAAAGAATAAGGAAGCCAGGTGTCAGGGATAAAAGAACAAATCCTTAGTTAAAACTCACTAAGCAATCACCAAAGGCACATATTAGTAAAGGAAGTGAGATTATACTAACCTTACTAAAGACTAAGAGATAGCTCACTAATAGATAACTAGGGATGGGAGTTGGGCGCACTATATGTTATTATTTAGTATTAGTATACTATATAAAGAGCAACACAACTAGAATCCTCACTACTAGGTTCTGTCAGTACACTTAGGTAAAAGAAAGGGGTGGCTGAGTAGGTCTTTATTATGATAATAAAGAGCAAGTCAGACGCCTAAGTAGTGGAAATTAGAAATAAGGAAATAATGAAATAAGCAGTAGAAGATAGAAATAAGGAACTCTTAGTTACCCTGAGTTTAGCAGGCTAAAGGGTGTAATTAATGAGATATGCCAAATTCGCATCTGAATGCTGGCTCAGGTTGAAATCTAAGGCATGTGGGGTTTGGTACAGACAAAGAAACACCAGGGATTCTCAGGGGCATGGAGAGGAAGTTAAATAACTTAGCTTCAGCACTATAATAGAGAAAAGTAATAAAGAAAGTGTAGATTACTCCTGGTGCTATGGAAGGGTTTGCAAGGAGAGGTATATACTAGGTCTGCCCCTGATTCCAATGGCTCTGGCAGAAATCCATGGTTTGTGTTAGTCCATGCGAAGGAAACAGGGGAAATTTAGATAGAGGAGGTGAAGAGGGAGATGAGATATTAAAGCAGAACTAATCATAAAGTTATAGGAAGTAGATACTAACCTTAAAAGTATTTATAGTTAGAGATGAGATGTTGTTGGTGATGGTGTTAAGGGGAAGAAGAAGAAGAAGGTGGAAGGAGGTAATATGGAGGTGGATGAACAGGATAGTGCATTATGTGGCTAGGATTAAAGCCCTAGGCAAGAGATTTCATAGAAAAGTGAATATATTTGTGAATGCATGTTACAGTGAATGTTAAAGCTATACAGAATATGCCATTGAGTGATCTGATTGGCTGAGCCTAAGCACCCACCCTTAGGTGTCTCGGCTAATGACATCATGTGATATCCAGCCGCCCTGACTTGGCGGAAAGTACGTTCACGGTTGGCTCCGGCCGAAATCAGGGGCACCTAGCGGTGAGCAGGCGACAGTTGGCTCTGGCCGAAATCAGGAGCACATGGCTGGGAACACATGACAGTTGGCTCTGGCTGAACAGTTGGCTCTGGCCGAAATCAGGAGCACATGGCTGGGAACACGTGACAGTTGGCTCTGGCTGAAATCAGGGACACCTGGCTGTGAGCATCTCAGGCCAGACAAGCACAGGTAAGAAGCTATGGGAATCCTATTCATGTGATGGATTGACGGAGTTGAATTGGATGGAATTTTAAGTCATTGACTCATGGTAAAAGAAAATGATTTCCGGATATCATCAACTCCCAGATGTAACTCATCTAACAGCCTGTCTTTTCCTATCTGCACTGACATCCAAATCAGCATGCGGGTTGGCTGACTAGGACTTAATAGATGTAAAACTCACATCTAAGCAAGCTGTCTTGCACTGCAAACACCAGAAAAAGTCATCTGGTGTTCACTGCTGGTGGTCTAGATGGTGCGGACATAGTTATGCTGGCAGAGGTGGTTCAGGGAGTCATCACTTGCTATAGGTATGGAGGAAGCCGCAGAGAGCATAGCTCTGGTTCTCATAGGTGTAGTGACTGTTCATGTCAAGCTTGCTAATGGAGATCTGGATAGAGGTGTGGTTGTTGGCCCTGATAATGTGGTTAGTGGTGCTGCACTTGTGGTGGACATAGCTATAAGAAAGGAAGTTAGAACCAGAAATAGTGTAGACAGCAAAGGAAAGTAAGTTAGTATTTACAGATTGATCTCTCCCTTCTCATTCTCCATCTTGGCGGTTTGGTAGAGTTAAGGTTAATGATGGGGGAGGAAGATGGAGAATAAGAAGGGAGAGATGGTTAACTATACCAGGATAGTTAAAAGGTGAGCGGATGATAAAGTATTATAGAGTATAACTAGATAGATGAGTGAGCATGTGATACCTGGCCCTGACCGAAATTAGTATGCACATACAGATTGATTCTAGTGGTTTCATAGGGTGGTTGAGGTTGACGACGGTGAGGAAGATAGAGAATGAAAAGAATGGGAGAGATTGACTATCATTATAGACAGATGGGTCAGGTGATGAGGCAGTACATGAAATGATTTCCGCCTTGATACTGATGATTATTTGATTGGATTCGATGAAAAAGGTGATATTCGTGATGTTATTGTTATGGATGATTATTATTGTTATATGAGCGTTCGAAGGCAACAGTAGAAAGGAAAGGAGACAGTGCTTATTTAGCCTTGTTTGCAATGTTTGCTTCTTCTCCTGTAATAGCTCACCCTGGGTCTCAAATTTTTGAGTATGGTTTGTTGATGAGAAAATTCAACGCATCGCAAACTAGTCAACTTAGATTGTGGGAGTCGTTGACATAGAAGACTGAGCAGTGGACGGAATGGTTGACTAAGCACTATGGTAATCTTCTTGTTCTGTAAGCTGATTGATGATTTGTTCCTGTTGGTTCACAGTGCTTATCAGTCGCTCATTTTCTTTTTCAAGCTCCATGATTCAGTGATTTAATGTGTTGGCTTCCGTTTCTTTCTGCTTAAGAATTTGCTTGTACTTCCGTTCCATCTTTAGAACCTCTTCTCAATAGTAAGTATCAGATTCATGAACCAGTCCCACCAGCCTGACTGCCTCAGCCTCTGCCCTCTTAACTCTGGAGGCGGTGTTGGTAGGGAATGCTCTTATTTGGGCCCCTAGGAGAGACTCATGGTAGAAGGTTGCTGAGACTACCTGTTGACACATGCTGCTGTTCAGTTCGTCTACTTTGTTAGCGACATAGTGACCCTCTGGATCTTGCTGGTCTGTGCGCACTTTGACCGCTTGCTGATGCAATGACCCCTGGTGGTTGAAAAGTTCTGGGTGTTTATGCTGATGATATCTGGTTCTCCATCTCTTGACGTTCGAGGCGAGATATAACTCTGGCAGGACTAGAATACCGTCTTTCTCTAGGAAGATAATGTTGAAGAATTTGGGCTGGATTTTCCCATTCAAGTTCCAATACCGTGAATATTTGCTGTGGAATGTTGGTGGTTGCATCACAATCTTCAAGATATCCTCTTTATGAAGAATCTGGGTGGTGGGATTTAGATGCAGACTCATTATGGGCTGTTTTGGCACTTGTTGCTTCTTCTTATGGGGAGTGACCTGCTGCAATTATTCTTGTTCTGGACTCTTAGTAGTTGTGTCCCTCTCATCTTCCTATTGAGTGGTCTGTTGATGAGGTCCAGTGGCCCATCCCGCAAGCTTGTCCCGCTGACAGGTTAGAACTCCTAAGCGGGTGAGGAACCGGGGGTTTGTGTTCAACCATTCATGTTCTGCTGCCAGTGTCTCTAGTTGTTCAATTTCCCAGTCAACATCTGTAATGATGTTCAGATTAAATGGTTCAGGTGTAGCCAATAGCTGCAAGACTGTTGTTCTAGTTGAGGTTGCTTCCATCTCATCACCAGTTGCGACTACAACTCTGTCCTTACCCTTAGAAGTCATCCTTCAAGAAGAGGTCTGTAACAGATCAGTGCAGTAATAGATGTTGTGATAGATACTAGAATGAATAGCAGAATAATAGAGCAGGGATGAAATGCTTAGATGGAAGGAAAGCAAAGAAATGAAGTAAAAGTAAGGAAAAGTGGGGTAGGAAGCCAGGCAGAGTATTAAGTGAATGTCTAAAGCAGACTTTGAAAGTGAATGTCCTAGGTTGTGGAGTGATGTTGAAGCTATAGATTGATTAAGCTTCCTTTCCAGACCCCCTCCTCCTAGCAATCAATAAGAATCATATTTTGATTTGCTTTCTTTACCTCCTTTATAATCTATTTTACTTCCTGCTGCTGCTCTAGGAGCTGCTATTATAACTCTTTTACTTCTGCTATGGCATTATCAGATCTGGTGATGAAACGCTTCAGGTGGTTGACATGGTATCAGCTGACCCATAACTTGGTGAGGAGGTCCTCCAGAATTACCGAATGTTTGTGATATGACAGTTTCTTTAGCAGGAATGGACCTCTCCACTAGGGATCTAGCTTTTAGCCTTTATCCTTCTCAAGTACAGTGTCCCATAATAGTACTAGGTCACCTTCACTAAGGCGGTTTGATGGTAATAGTGGTGTCACTATCCTTGCCACCCTTAATAGATCGCGGGCTTCCTGCACGCGCGCAGCTTTCCCTTTGATTGTGGGTCGTAAGTCTATATCCATATTAATTGCCATGCCTTCAGTAATAATATGATTCTCCAAGCTCGGTAAACCAATGTGTCTTGGGGAGAATCCGAAAAGGATCTCGGCAGGCGAAAATCCATGGTTCTCAATATGGCGTGTGTTAATTGCGTTGACGACTGATGGTAAATAGCTATCCTAGTCTAACAGTTGGGATGAATCCAAGGAAACAATTGTCTGTAATTAGCCCATAATCATGTGAATGATCCTCTCTATAAACCCTACGGACCACGGAGCTATGATAGGAGTAGTAATGTGCTTGACTCCCTTGTCACTTAAGTAGGAGGTAAATTCCTCTCTGGTGAAATGTCTCCCATTATCTGTGTAGAGATATTGTGGCAAGCTGAAATGTTTCCCCATGTCGTGTTTAAGAAAATACACTGATACCTGGGCTGTGGCCGCCGTGGCTGTGTGTGCAAAAATGTACTAGGAGAAGTAATCTGCCCTGACAAGGATGTATCACGCTCCTACCCTAGACACTGGTGTAAAAGGGCTAATGTAGTCTATGGCGAATAGCTGCATGGGTTCCAAGGAGATTACCACCTGTGGTGCTTCTCTTAGAGGTTTGAGGCCTACTATCTGGCATTGAGGGCAACTGCGATAGTAATTGGTTAAGATCCCATACCTATGTGGCCAGTAATACCTCCTAATTACTCTGCTTAATGATATCCTGGCTGCAAAGTGTCCATGGACATCATGGAGCAGATGTAGAATTGTGGGAAGCTTGTGTTGTAAGACACACTGTGACCATTTCCCCCCTGCTTCATGATAAACCAAGAGTTCTTCACCTTTGATGCTAGCCAGACTGAATCTTTTATTATTTTGACCATCAAGGAGCTTCTTAACTATCTTACAGTACCAGCTATCTTGCAGATATGACTGGTGTCTTGTGCCTTCGGTGTTATCTGGTAAACTGGGTTCCTGCTGGGTCACGAAGGCAGGCAATGTGAACTCCTCCTCCTTAGTTATGGTGACTTTCCAGTGTGGAATCTGGGAGAGGCTGTCTGCAATAATCTGTAGCTTCCCTAGAATATGTATATATTCAACATTGTACTCCTGTAGTCTGTAATGCCACCTGGCTAGTTGACCCATTGCGTCAGACTGTCCACCTAAAACAGATTTCACTGCCATATGATTGGTGTAGATGATGACTAGATGTTGCAATCCTAATACTAACCACCTTATCTCTTCTAGACATTGCAAGACTGCTAGTACTTCTTTCTCTGTCATAGTGTAACAGGTCTCAGGGTCTGTAAGTGCAAAAGATAGGTACATGATGGGCGTCTTATTCTGAAATGTTCGTTGTGATGCTCTTGTTCCCACAGGGGGCCCTAATATTTGGAAAAGTACTCTGCCCAACCCCTTGTTAGAGGCGTCTGTACTTAAATAATATTATAACTTGGGATCTCCTCTGGAGAGCTTCACATTAAGGAGATATTACTTTAGCCTTTAGAACACCTTCTGTTGTTTACCTCCCTATTTAAATGCTTTAAGTCACTTGGTCTTGCCTTTTCTAGTGTATTTTAGGGCCTTCTTTAGGATGGCAGTATAGTCAGCTCTTCCTAGGATGTATACCTTCAGGAAGGGAAGTGAGTAGATGAATCTCATTAATTCCTCCTTATTTGTGGGCTCTGGCTAGTTCTATAAGGCTTTGAGTTTGCCTACCAAAGGTTGTAGTCCATTCTAGGTGTATTAATAGCCTAGGATCTTAATTTTATTAGTAAAGAAAACACTCTTAGCTAGATTAAGAGTTAAACCCACCTACGCAAGTTGAGGGAAATAATATTGATGAAGGAAGGAGGCCATGTTATTAATACTCTGTGCTGCTCCAGCATCATCATCCATAAAATACTTAAAACCCATATCTAGTAATGATGCAAGTGCCCCTTCAGAAGAAGGTGCTGGGATCACCCCTATTACTAAGTCCTTTAACTTTAAATAAGTTCCTAGGGCTCCTGTAAGTCCTTGTCCCATGCGTAAATAACAGAACTGGCCTAGGATTAAGTTGAATCCAGTTTTAAATGAATGTTCTATGGCTAATAGGACTGCCTAGTATCTATTAGCAGCATCAACCTTAAAGAACACCTTCTATTATTTTCTGGATAGATTTATAATGACTGGCTTAAGCCTCTATAGAGGGTAATTCATCTTAATAGTGGCTGCATTAATTAGCATGAAGTTATGCACCATACACAGCTTACCTGAAGATTTTTGGGGAAATTTAGTATGAGTGCTCCATAGAGATGTATACTTAATGATAATGCCTGTATTAACCATCTTTAGTAAGTTCTCTACTTACCATTGCTTCTCTTCCTTAGTGTAAAGTGGGAGTTTTACAGCTTGCGGGGTAGCCTATGGGTAAGTAGGAATTCTATGCTTAATGAGCCTCATTGCTGGCATGTCAGTAACTTTCTTAACAAAGAGATCCTTCTAGGTATAAAGTAAGTTTGCTATTACTGGCTACTTGCTCTCTATAACCATCAGCCCTAGCAGATAGGTATTCTTTCTCATCCAGGCCCTAGTAGTATTATGATCCTCAGTCATATACTATCTAAACTCTTGAGGTCACAACATTATTAGGAAGCTAAGGTATCCTAAGTTTTCTATCTCATCTTTAATGTTCTGAAGCACTGTACTTATGGATATAGGAGTCTGGTAAGGTAAAGGATACTGATAAAGAGTAAATGGGATTAGCAAGTTGTCTAATGCTTTGATAATATTCTATAGGGTATTTTTATAGGGTTTTCCTAGTTTCTCATAGTCACGGATTAGTCCTAAAATATGCCGTCCTCTCATCATCCTTTAATAGTGATTTCCCATCATCATTCTGTTAAGTTGCCCTCTATACATGGTCTGCTATCAACCTGTGGCCACTGTGGAGGGTGGCGCAGGTGCTGCAGCTAGTTTCCCTGTTCATAATCTGAGGAATCTGCCTTATAATAGTCCTCCTCCATCGCCTCCTGAATGACTTAGAATAGTTCATTCTCTCCCTTAGTATCTGTACTTATGTCATAATGATTAGGCTACTGTAGAGGAGGGGTAGGAATATATGGAAAGGGAATAGATTATTAAGTCTTAAGTTTTGCCTGCCTAACTACCTAGCTGTGTATGTTAGCCCCTTTCATCTCTTTAATAATAGTGGGTTGCTGTGTTTAAGTAACTTCCTTTATTCCACTTGCTCCCTTAATTATGTAAGTTCTGTGTTTATAATTCCTAAGTATCCTAACTAAGGACATCTAGTGATAACTAAGCAGGACTAAGTATCCTGGATCCCCATTAATAATTGTTACTGTAATGATACAGCTGACACCTTTAACAGATAATTGAAGCTAGATAATAGCATTTAATCAGAAGTCATAGCCTATTACCACCTTACATCTTATATCTATAGGCACAATCCTTACTTTAAGAGTATTGATAACATATCTAGTGACTAGGTTTCCCTCTAATCCCCTATTAACCAGTACTACCTTGCATCTTACTACCTATAGCTTATTATTAGTTGTTATAGCTTGGATGTCTATAGTGGTATAGAAGAGTTCTGTAGAAGATGGGTCCTATGGTTAGAAATAATCATCATACACCTCATTCTCCTGGTGTAAATATTTAAGATGATGGACCCATACTCTCTTTAGGGCCTTTTGGTTCTTTTCAGTGGGATTCAGTCTTATAAGTTTTGTAAATTCCATACATGCTACTAGTGCTATATTAAGGAGCTCTGTAAGGCTAATCTCTACCCGCGTGCTATTCATCACATTCTTTAGATTAAGTAGTTTTCCATTAAGTCCCTTTAAGTATCTTTTCTCCCTTAGTTTCTGATTATTTCTAGTATTTAATGGTTCTGGCTGGTTATTACTAGTCATGTTAACCCTTGCTCTTTTATCATGGGTGTCTTCATTTCTAGTGGCATAAACATGTTGCAACTCTATTAGTGTGTTTATTAACTATGGAATATAAATATCAATTAGTACTAGTAAACTAAGAAGCACAGCATTAACTTAGTCCATAGTATTCCATTCTGCAATCTCTTCATCCTTACTATCCACAAATCAGACACAGGCAGTATTACTAGACTTAACTCCAGTAAGAGCTGCCGATGTGGTACTAGTGGTTAGATCTAGACAATGTTGTAATTCAAGACTAAAAGCTCCTCCCTGAGGGTGGATTAGTAGAGTCACCTCTGGAGCACTGCGTGTTGCTGGAATCTATCTATAACAACCCTGTGTCTGACTCTGATTCTAACCCATGGTTTCTTATTAGATCTGTTGTTGTTCCTCTGCTAGCAAGGGAGGATTTGGGTAGGTTAGTGCAATGTGCCCTACCTAACCACATCTAAAGCAAACCTACTGTCCTGCACTCTGCTATAGTTACTATTAACAACTTATGGATGGTTACTATAATCAGCCTTAGGATAGATTAATCTTAGAGAGCTGTTCAGCAAGCATTCTAATTAGTTAACTCTAATTATTAAGGGCATCTACAAACATCTCATCCCTGGACTGGGACGCCACAACTTCTTTAATAATATATGCCTCATCCTTGCAGGCTTAGGCTATACGGATCAACTCCTTAATCTTAACTATCTTAGATATTACTTTCTATACTTAGATATAGGCACTAAGTACTTTCTATATCATAGGATTAGATAATCCTCATACAAATATTAATCCCACAGACTGGCCCCAATTATCTAGAATAGATATAGTAAGTTCTTATACCTTATTAATATATCCTTATAGGCTTTTTATTCCCTGTCTTAATTCTAAGAGCTTCATTATAGCATCCTATATCCAGTCACTGGGTTCCTACTCTAGAAATCTTGCGCATAGATACTATGCTAATTTCTCTTAATCCTTTTATTCAACTTTAGGTAGCATATATCCAAATCTGAGAGCTGTATCTCTAAGTCTAATAAAGAGAGTAGTCACTATTACCTGCTTCTTTTCTTCCAGATCTAAATTCATACCCACCCACATAAACCTGCACTAATTAATGTAGAGGTTAACATCTTCACTAGGTTTGCCTAAGAAGGTGGGCTGGTTTGACATGATGATCTGAGGATGGTTCTCTACTTGCAGTATAGGGTGATCTTTAAGTGCTGATGGTGGTAGATTATCTGGCGGTGATGACTACAACTGAAGGTCTTCTGGTTCTCCTAGGGTAGAAGCTAGTAATGCCACAGGGAGAGTAGCTGCAGTAGTCTGCAGCTAATTAAGTATATTATTATTAGGTGTACCTTCTTCTGTTTTAGCTGGATAATGAGGGTGGCAGGTCCACTCTAGTGCTGATCTTAATAGGGAAGGCGGGTACTGTGATGATGCCTGAGGTTCACCAATGTCACTTCTAGGGGCCGACTGGGCAGGTCGCCACCCCAAGTAGATAGATGATAATGAGTCCATTTTGACAGATCACTGGTATGGCAGATAATCAAAAAAGAAAAGACACTGAGACAACTCTCCGCGAATCTCACCCTCAGCCACTCCAAGGATCCGCAGCCGCTCACACACGAGACTAAACAGGGAACTTAATCATGAAATAATGGGAAAGAAATGCAAGATCTTGCCATGCCCAGCACTGGTCACTAAATGATGATTATTTAATTAGATTTGATGAAAAAGGTGATATTTGTGATGTTATTATTATGGATGATTATTATTATTACATGAGCGTTCGAAGGCAATAGTAGAAAGGAAAGGAGACAGTGCTTATTCAGCCTTGTTTGCAATGTTTGCTTCTTCTCCCGTAACAATACCTATGCCAGTGAAACCTGGCCCCGGCCGAAATCAGGGCATGCCAGCCTGGTTAACAAGCCATTATTGTAATGGTCGGTGTGATAGGGGAATCAGTGTATTAGCCTGTGGGTATAGGAAATCCAGTAAGCATATATGTAAGATGATAGATTCCCCTTCAGTAAAAATAAAGCTAATTCCTAAACCTCAGTATTAGGGACATGCACCTCCACTAGGTAACTTCCTTTATCTGTTAATGCCTGTACTTTTGTGGTTTGATGATTCCCTCCTGCATGCACCTTGGCCCTGTGTAATAGCCATTTTCTCTAAGAGCTGGTAATGAATTAACAGCCAGGCCTGCGACACCTATATCTATCTTTTAGTTCCAGAAACAGAAAAGGGTGTAGGGCTTCTTGTTTATGTAGAGTAGCCTAAACATCCTTAAGATGCAGAATATTATAATCCTCTATTGCTTGAACCTTATTATGAGTAATTGACTGATCTGCATAGTGTTATTAAAGGTGTGTAGCCCTTGATGTATATGGTATAGTAGTGCCATGGTTGATATATATTAGTAATTTCTACTCTGTGAAGTACTTAAGGAATGGCCAGGGAGTGTCCTTAAATAGTTAAGAGATTGTGCTGGGTGGCAGGGAGAACTGTGGAGTAGGCTAACTAGATGTTACTCTTAGCTTAGAGATTTATGAGGCAGGCTGGAGGATGAAGTCATGCTATAGATAGGATGCCTGCTAAAAGATATCTAATTTATCCCCAAATTCTGCATGTGGTATAGCCCTGTCCCTAGCATAGATGTATTAATTAATTAATAAATAATGCCCAGCCTGGGCAGTAAAGATATTCTAGAGTAGTGCTGCTGCTTAAGCTAGGTCCTCTATAGAAGCCTGAGATGGTAAGTACTTCTTAGTGATTCTAATAGTAATATAATAGTATTTTCATGTTGTGAGGTGCACACCCTTAAAGGCTCCCTTACTTAACTTAAATATTATCTATAATACCTATCCCCTCTCTGCACTATGCCTTGCTCCAGGCACAGTAAATAAATAATGATCATCTATAGGTCAGGGTTTAGGGGGCTAGGTTAGCAGAGCAGGTGTGGATCCTTTCTTTTATCTTTGTCTCTTCTCTTAATTAAGAGCTAAAACAAGAGATTATATATAAATAAGGTAAAGTACTACTAGCCTCCCAACCTCTGGTGGAAGAAACTAGGGTGTATGATTATATAACTTAGTCTGATTCTAGCTCTTATTATAATCTGTAATAATAAGTACTGAGCTATTATAAATAAAGATATTTTATTAAGATATAGATGTATTCTGCTACTTAATGTTCTAGAGCTCTATGCCTTAGCTTAGCTGCCCCTAAGTTATATTAATTAGTACTGTAAGTACTCATAGAAACTACTTTATATTACTTAGGTATTTATCTATATCTTTAAAGTCCCATGTGTCCTTTTACCTTATGGGTTGAATATTATTAGGTAGAGTCTTATAGAGCTATAGTAGTGCTTTATAGGATTTTTAATGTAGTAACAGCAGATCTAAAAATAAGAAGCCTGCTATATCTTTATATATCTAGTCCTGTAAGTTAGCTAGCATGATTAGTAACTTATAGCCCCAGAGCAGGACTTTATCTAAAAAGGAAGTTAGGTTTAATATCATGCCTTGGACCCAAGCACACATTAAGTCTATTATAATGTCTTTAGCCTTATCTTTATGGTGGATGACTTGCCCATCATCTAACTAGTGTATATTTAGGGGTTACTTCTAATAATATATAATACTAAGCCCTTTGCTCATCAACCATAGGATCTTAGCTATAGGATACCAACTATCCCATCTAGCAAAGGTACTGTGTACTAACACTGCTCAGTCAAGGTAATTTAGATATTCAGTATAGGCATGGATATCAGGAATAAACTCATAGGGCTTGACTGGTAGGGCATATTCTAAGAGTAATATCCATAATACCCATAAGAGAGCTATAAGTTTGGAGGTGTAGCTATAAGGATTATAGAAGCTCTTTATCTTAGGTTAGATTCTATATACAGCAGTAAAAGCAATAATTATATTTTGAAATTTATCACTATATGTATAGCCAGCCTTACTAGTAAGTAACCTAATGCAGAATAAAAAAAGCCACTCTTCCAGCTAGGCCTGACTACTTAAGGGAAGGCAGCGCAGGATGTGATCATTATTTTAATGTCTCAGATGTCCAAGTCTAGGCTTTATAGTTTTAGGGGGAAACCAGTCATCAGAGTAGTCACTCTTAGTGCCTAAGGATAATAATACTAGGCCTGAACTAAGCTCATCTATAGTAAAACTTAGATTAATACTATTAGATCCATTACTTTAATCTAAAGCTACTTTAGTATCATCTCCTGAAGGGTTAGTTAACTAGCTTGAGGATTGCATGATAGAAAGGTGGTTATAGTATGGCTATTATAAATAAGGATCTATATTCCTCTAAGATGTAACCTTTAACTTCCTGCCTCTAGATCTTATAGTTAGGGTTAGATCTGAATTTATAGCTTGCTCTCTAGGTAGGAAGCTCCCTAAACCTTAAGATACCACATGTGTGTCATTAAAGGTTTTAGATAGAGGTAGGATAAATATACCAAGTAGTATCTAAGGCTGCTGTTACTTTAAGAGCTATTATTACTTCACCTAATGTTACTGTTAGGTTAAAGGCCCCTACTACTTACTTTAGTGGCTAGTAGATCCTTGGCTGCTAATAGCACATCATAAGCCAAACTCTAGATCTTATGATTATTCAGTAGGCCTATCTTCAAATGGTTTAGGATTAGTAAAACTATCTTTAATATAGCTCTTAAGGAAGTAGTTAAGCTAATCCTATATTAGAGTGGCTGCCTGTTCCTGTGAAGGATCCAAAAATACCCTAAGCTTTAACCATTATACTTTATTATCTCTGAGAGGCATACTGCAGAAAATAAAGTAAAGAAGCTATCTCTAGACCTAGATATAGCCCTTCTCTATGCTAGGGTTTAGGAAGTTAAGTAGCCACTTTCCTTAATAGTAAGTAATTAGACTTGAAAACACCTTCTTAATAGAGGTAGATATCTGGCAGAGTATTTAAAATACCTGCTTTATAATTTAATCAAAGATTGCTAGGATCATAGCAAGTATCTAATTACTATAATTAATTAGCACTTACTTAAATTAGTAATTAACCTCTAGGGTACCCCAGAATGGCTAGAGCTTATGGATAGACTATAGAGTTCTAATATAGCCAGCTGCCTTAACTATTCCATCTAATAGATGTCTATGAAAGTATTATAACCACTCTATAGATTAAAGCTAAGGAGTAACATTATTATTAAGATAGTGGTTATTAAGGAGAAACACATCCTCTAAGTTTAGAGAGGAACTAGGAATATATCTAGCCTTGTCTTCTGCATTTAGAACTAAATTAGGGATAGGTTTAGTACTAATATTAGAGTCTAGAACTTAGAGTTTAGCATATACTAGCAAAGGTAATAAGATAGAATCTTTACCCAGCATATTAGATAAGTAATTTTATATATCATAAACTTAGGTCTCTTTATATATAAGCCTGGAAATCCATGCTGGTTAAGTAGGTGCTTAGATTAATAGTGTTTACATTAAATCACATATCTTAGTTTTAGTCTATTTAGTTAACTATGAGTCAGGCTGTGAGTCAGGGACTAGAAAGATTAGCTAGTTAGCATAATTTAGACATGATGTATAAATACTTACCTAGAACTCTAGTTAATTCAGGACCTAATAGCTATAAATCAGGTACATCTATATCTATAACAAGTATTAGCAGAATATTAGTAAGGATGTTATAGGTTTATACAGATATTATCTAAAATTATCTCTAACTCACACTGTACTAAAGGTAGTGAAGACCTAGTCTCAGGCACGCAAGCATCTTGCTGACATAGATCCTTAGTCTTAATCACCTAGTATCTAGTCTTTAGTAATCCATGGAACCACTACTGGCCCTGGACAAGAATTAGACTTAGCCCTAGACCAAGATATTATTATTAATGATGTTTCCTAATCAAATCATAAGATAGTATTAGGAAACCACAGTTAGGGCAGTGCTATAGATTAACCATCTTTAGGTATGGGACAGGTATTATTTATAGTGGAATTAGGAAGTCTGAGTAGTTATGGTGTGGCTTTATATTAGACAGAATACATTATAGGTGATGGTCTTAGTTTTCAGGAGGCACCTTATGCATATTAATAAGATGTCTATACTTAACTTTTATAGGAATTATGATACAGCATTTAAGGCAGAAAATTGCCTAGTATATAGTACTATATAAGTATAGACTAGGTTCACTAGCTATTATTATTTCTAGTGTTTAAATTAATAGACAGTAGGATGCTTATAAGGTAATTTTAAAATTATAAAATACTTATTATGCGCAGAGTCTAAGTTATAGGGGGGAGTTACTCTATAGTTTTAGATTAATCAGCATAGGCAGTGAATAGTAGTGGGTGGGAAGTCTTAGGCTTTAAAATAAGGGTAAAAGTTAATATTACTTCATTTCAGCTAGAGCTAAAAGAGAATTGCTCTCAAAATAGAATAGGGCTAGAAATATTAATATAGCTAGTTAAAGGATTTCAGCTGGAGCCAAAAGGGAATGGCTCCGGCCAGAATCCTAATAAGAATAGATAATAGATTTCAGCCAGAGCCAAAAGAGAATTACTCCAAAAATAGAATGGGGCTGGAAATACTAATATAGCTAGTTAAAGGATTTTGGCCAGAGCCAAAAGGGAATAGCTCCAGCCAGAATCCTAATAAGAATAGATAATAGATTTTAGCCAGAGCCATTAACTTTTGGCTCTAGTTGAAAAGTTACTAGTTATAATAATAAAGTTACTAGGGGTCTAGTACTAGATGACTAAAAATAAATATTTTTAGTAAATAGTAGGGACTTA
>JAAKEQ010000141.1:0-22685 GCA_014250555.1 Aspergillus oerlinghausenensis | reverse complement strand
CTAGACTATAATATAAGTATCCCCTTTTCTTAAGTTTTCTTAGTATTCTATAACTTTATAAGTTTACCTTATATAAGTAGTACTAACCCTTTATAATAGGCTGCCTCTATCTTTACTAATACTACTACCCTTATATCTATTACTACTACTATACTTACTATACCTATACTAGCTATCCCCCTAGTCCCCCCTACTCTAGTAGTAGTAGTAGTACTATCTCTACCTATACCTACTATACTATCTACTACTAGTATCCCTCCTAGCCCTAGCTCTATCTTACTATCTATATACTCTATATACTATTATAATAGTCCTCTCTAGACTATAATAAATATCTAATTAGCTTTTACTATAGTAGTAAGTTATACTTCTTCTTATTCTATAAGAGACTTTTAGCTAATACTTCTTTAGAGAAATCTTATTATTAGGCTATCTCTACCTTCTATAGGTACTCCTAAGGCTTAGTAAGATGCTTAGCTACCTACTATAGGTAATATTACTATCTAGAAGTCTACCTAGATAATAGAGTTACCCCTAGATACTTAGTTCCTTATATACTTATATATAAACCTTATAGTAGTCTCTAGGCTCCCCCCCTAGATAGGGGTGTAATCCCTATCCTACTATAAATATATATAGGTTATAAGGCCTATACTCTACTTAGTCTAGTAGGCTAGCTATAGTAGTCCTAGATAGTTAGCTATATATACCTAGCTCTATAAGGCTATTCTTATAACTAGAGCTAGAGTATAGCCTCTTATAGATAAGAAGTATAATAAATATAGATAAAATAGTAGTACTACCTTATTCCCTATCTATATCTTTAGTAGGTTAGATAGTAAGTATAATAACTATCTTTATTATAGAGGATATTACTACTTATTTAAGTAGTAGGACTCTCTATAGTAGCCTAGCTTACTACTCTCTATAAGTTACTACTTATATCCTAGTAGTAGAGGTTATATAATACCTAAGATTATAAAGATAGAGAGTAAATCTATATTATAAAAAGTTTTTAGTTCTTTCTTCTTTATTTTATTAAATAAACCTTTTTCCTCCCCCCTATAAGGGTGTTTATATAGTTCTTATAGATATTTAGATAATATAAGTTTACTATAGACTCTTAGGTATTATCTTTTAGGCTATAGCCCTTCTATTATATATAGTACTCTATAGTATAATCTTATCTCTATAATTCTAGAATTATCTCTAGATAGTATTTATATTTAGCCTTTATAATATTATAAATAGGAAATCTCTCCTAGGAGTCTACTTCCTCTATTTTCTTATACTTATAGAGTATAGATATATAGAAGATATTATATACTTTAAGATCTATAAGAAGGTCTATATAGTAGGCTACCTTACTAATCTACTTAATAATTCTAACTAGGCTAGTATTTAACTAGTCTAGTTTTATACTTAGTCTAATTTATAATATATTCTTTATTAAGATCTAGACTATCTATCCTATCTAGAATACTTTTATAATCCTCTTCTAATTATAGTATTTCTTTTAGTAGGCTTAAGCCTTTTATAATAACTCTATAGCCTTCTTTTAGATTATTTAGATATCCTTAAGGTACTATTTAACCTCCTCTATAGCCCCCCTTACTAGGCCTTTATATATATCTAGCCTAATTATATAAGGGTTAACTCCTATAATTATATAGAAGGAGGTATTCTAGATTAAAGCCTAGTAAGTATTATTATATATAAACTCTATAAGTAGAAGATAGTTAACCTAATCTTCTTACCTAAAGTTAATATATACTTATAGATACTACTCTAATATACTATTAAGATATTTAGTCTAATTATTAGTCTAGGGGTAGTAGGCTATACTTAGCCCCCTATAAATTAGGAGAAAGTATATTATCTCTATCTAGAACCCTTTTATAAAGACTAAATCTTAGTTAGAAATAATCTTCTTAGGGATACTATAAAGTTAGAAGACCTTATAAAGAAGTAGTAAAGCTAAATCTTTATTATAAATAGTTTTCTAAATAGGAATAAAGTATAATATCTTACTAAATTAATCTATAATAACTAGAATAGTATTAAATATATCTTATAAGTAGCTAGCTAATAATTTACTTATAGATAGATCTATAATAAAATCTATTATAATCTAGACCTAGATTCCTATAGGTATAGGTAGGGGCTTTAGAAGACCTTACTACCTACTATAAATTCTTTATAAGCCCTAATACATACTATAGGCTTAATAATATTTATAAATAAATATTTTAAGATCTAGCTACTAGAACCTCCTACTTACTAGCTCTAATATCCTAGCCTCTATAAAGTACCTTATAAAGAGGTTATTATATAGCTTTATAAGAATCCCTAATTTTAGACTATAATTATCTAGAATATAGAGGTACTTTTTATAATAAAGAAGATTCTCTTAGAGCTTTTACTAGCTAAGCTTATCCCTTATATACTAGTTCTATAGATAGAACTTTATAGGGTTACCTAGATCTTTAAAGATATTCTTAATAAACTTATCTCTATAAAGAATTCTTAGTACTATAGCCTTAATCTCTATAGAGGGGTTCCTATAGTATAGACCCTCTATAATATATTCTTTATAGATAGCCTCCCCCTAGGCTAGAGCCTTAGGGACTACCTCTATATTATATATAATAATAGTATAAGTATACTCTACTTTCTACTCTATAATTACCTTTATAACTACCTTTATAGATACCTCTCTAGATACTAATATAAGAATTTATACCTTAGTCTCTCCTATAACTAGTCTCTAGGCTATCTTTTTAGCTGTTTAGGCTAATTTATAGCCCTAGGTATCTCTATATCTTATAATATTTACTACTATTTATAGGGTATCTCTATACTCTATAGTAGTTTCTACTACCTTATTAGCTACTCTTATAAGCACTAGCTATCTCTATAGAACTAATAAATCTCTCTTACTAAAGCCTTCTTTATCCTCTTTATAGGCTTCTCTAATATAGTCTACCCTCTAAGAAGGTATATCTATAGGGTTCTTCTTCCCTTTATAATAGATTATCTTAAAGTTAAATAATATAAGAAGTTATAACTACTTAATCTATCTTTATAATAACTCTTTAGTTATTATAAAGTACTATAATATATTATAATTAATAATAACTTTAACTACTTTATAAGTACCCTCTAAATAGTATTACTATTTTCTAAAGGATTCTATTATTATAAGGAGTTCTTAATTATAAATATTATAATTTCTCTCTATAAATAGTAGCTTCTAAGAGTAGAAGGCTATTAGCTACTACTAATTATTAATATATAATTATAAGAGTATTCTATAAAGTACCTTCCTTAATAAATTAATCTCTAGTTATAAATATAAAGTTTTTAGGAAGTATATTATTATAATATACTTTATAAACTCCTTCTTTAGCTTCTAGAAAGCCTAAAGGGCTAGTTCTAGTAGAAAGTTAGGCCCTAACTTTTATAAGACCTCCCCTAGCTTAGGCTTCTATAGTAGGTCTATTAGAAGTACTAATATCTATAAATACCTCTCTATAAATCTATAATACTAGTTTATAAAGCCTAGAAATACTAAGACCTCTTTTATAGACTCTAATACTAGCTAGCTTAGGATTATATCTATCTATAAGGGCTCTATTTCTATATTATTTAGGGTAATAATATATCCTAAGAAGTTAATCTTCTTTACTATAAATATATATTTACTTATCTTTATATAGAGGCCTACCTTATAGAGCCTCTTTAGTACTATATAAATATATTTAATATAGTCCTTCTTATTCTTAGAGAAAATTATAATATTATCTAAATAGATAACTAAGAACTAATCTAGGTAGTTATAGAATAGCTAGTTTATAAAGACCTAGAATATTATAGGTATATTAGTTAGCCTAAAAAGGACTACTAAGTACTTAAATAACCTATACTTTATCTAAAAGGCTATTTTCTATTTATAGCTATAGGTAATTTATATTTAGTAGTAGGTATTATAAAGGTCTAACTAAGTATAGATATACCCTTCTATAAGTTAGTTAATTATCTCTTAGATTAGGGGAAGTAGATAGTAATTCTTATAAATAATTATATTTAATTTATAATAGTCTATATAGATCTATAAGCTATTATCCTTCTTTTTTATAAATAGGATAGAAGTATTTATAAATAACTTTAATTCCTTAATCTACCTCTTTATAAGTATAGTTATTAAGTACTTATAAAGTACTATAAGTTCTATAGATAAATAATTATAGATAAGACTAAATAAGAGATACTTTTCTTCTTTTAGTTCTATCTCTAGATCTATATCCTCCTAATATAGAGGTAACTCTATAGCCTTCTTCTCTAAGAAAATATTTATATAATCCTCTAGCTACTTAGGTAGAGAGCTCCCCCCTATATCTTATAAGGTTATTCTATTATCTAGATATAGGTTAATTATTACTACTAATATATCTATCTCCTCTATAAACTCTTCTATAGTAACTATACTAATCTTAATAAGTATACCTTTATAGAAGATAACCTTCCCCTATCCCTATAGTATTATAAGGTTATATCTTATTAGCTATAGTATCTCTAGTATAATATAATTAATATTTAGAGAGGTTATTATAAGTTTATAAAAATAATATTCCTTATTCTTATTACTTATAAGAGTAATCTCTATTTCTATTATACTCTTATTCCTAACTTCTTACTTAGTTAATATCTTTATAAAAACTTAGTAGGGGAGTAGCTTCTAATTAGCCTTCTTTATAAGAATTATAAGGATAATATTAATTTAGCTCTTATTATCTACTAGTATAGGGAGTACTAGTAGCCCTTTACTATAATCTAGCTAAGCCTAGAAAAGTAGACTTAGGTATAAGAGAAGAGGCTTATCCCTCTTCCTCTCTATAGTAACTAATATAATTAGTTAAGTTATCTTTATAAAGTTAGTCTTTAAGCTATAGTATTCCTTTATAAAATACCCTAGCTTCTTATAATTATAATATCTCTTATTCTATAGTTTAAACTTCTTAAAGTCCTTCTTCTTAGTATCTATAGACCCTATAGTAGGGGTAGTCCTAGTCTTTTCCTCTCTTTTTAGGAAGGTAGATCTTACTAGACCCCCTAGGCCTTAGTAGCCTCTATAATTCCTTTATAAGAGATCTTTATAAGTATTATACTTAATATTTAGATAAAGCCTTATAATAAGAGAGACTAGTTCTTCCTTAGTCTTAGGGAATTTAGTAAGTTTATAGATCTTCTATTTAAAGGATCTAGGGAAGGACTTAAAGAAGAGGTATAGCTATATCTTACTAAGCTTCTCTATATCCTCCCCTATCTCTATATATTATTTATACTAGTATTACTAGAAGATATATTCTATCTTATTATTATAAGGCTTTATATAGATTATTTATAACTATATATCTTACTAGTAATTCTTAGGGTTATCTAACTATAATTTAAGGAATTAATAGAAACCTTCCTAGCCCTATTCATAGTATATCTCTAATATAGTATTTTACTAAAGATTAAAGAGAATATAGTCTAGGTAGGCTACTATAATCCTTATATAGGTTATTTTATCCTAGCTATTAGTATCTATAGTAGATTCCTAGCTAGTAATAAAGATATAATATATTATATAATCCTTAGTTAAGTACTACTTAGATTCTAGTAGTAATTAGATTTAAATATCTAACTTCTTTATAAAAGATAATCTAGAATTACTTTATAAGTATTTATAAGGAGAGATAATCCCTAGCTATTTATATAAATCTTAAAGTTCCTTTAGAATCTTAAGCTTATAGGTAGTCTTCTCTATCTTAAAGACTTTAGTTATAGGCTCTTTTATTTCTTTATTATCTATAAGTAGATTATCCTCTACTTCTATTATAATAACTTCCTTCTTCTTTATAATAGGGTAAATACTTTCTTATACTATTTCCTTATTATCTATTATCTTATAGATAGGGGTTCCCTATAAGGCCTAACTAGCTACTAATTTCTTTAGTACTATTTATTTTAATAGACTAGCTCTAGGTTTTAAGTAATAAAATATAAGAATCTAGGATCTATAATATAGATTTATAAACTAGTATAAAGGAATAATAGTTATAAGAATATATATATATCTTAATAATATAGATTATTACTAACCTCTAAGGGGTTAGCTCCTGTAAAGGGTAAATATATTCTATAGGTTATATACTCTATTATATGACTACTTTATAGAGTAAGCCCTTAGGCTTATCTTTATGGAGTCTATATACAAAGAACAAAGGATGTTCTGAATCCTTACACAGGGCCCGCTGAGTGCTCGAGCTTACTAAGCACTCACTGTCTGCCTGAGGCATCGACAATCTTTGGCTCTAGCTGATATGTTGGGGCCAGCCACCAGCCATATAACACCTGCAAAGTCATATCTAAACTAGACACCAGCTACTAATTATATGACCCATATACTAACTATACACCCCTTTATATTTAGCTACTATAGCCCTAGCTAGATTCCTTTCCTTAGTAATTTCTTACTATCTAAACCTAGGTTATAGGTTTCTAAGGCTTCTAGCCCATAATAATAGAAATTACTCTTATTAATAAACCAGACAAACCAGATAAACTAGATAAACTAGATAAACTAGATGAACTAGATAAACTAGATAAACTAGATAAACTAGATAAACTAGATAAACTAGATAAACTAGATAAATCAGACAAACCAGACAAACCAGATAAACCAGATAAACTAGATAAACTAGATAAACTAGATAGATTAGGTAAGATAACTAGAATAGATAGAATAAGCTATAATAATATATTATCATAGATATCTACCTTCCTAGAAGGGACTAGTAAAGAGTAACTAGCACTATAGAGTAATATATAGATAAATCTTATAGCCTAAATAGCCTAATAGTTATAAAATATTACTAATTAAATAGCTTAACTAAAGGAATAATAAATAGCTACTACTATTATAGTAGTATATACTCCTTAGGTAACTCCTTTCTTACTAACCCCTATAGAAGACCTAGTAAAGAGGCTAAAGCCTATTCTACCTAATATAGAGATATATAATAGTACTAATAAGACTATATACTAGATCTTTTACTTAAAGCTATAGATAAAATTACTACTTAATTAAGCTATAATTAGCTCCTACTATAGATACTTATAGTATATATTTAGTAGACTTAAGGATAATACTATAGCAGCTATAGCCCCTTAGATAGATTAGTATAGGAATAATCTAAATATAATATAGATAACCCTAAATAGCCTATATAACTAGCTTAACCTTATATTCCTTAACTAGGGCTAGAGTAAGAAAGCCCTATAAAAACTATAAACCTTATATTAAGGTAATTATCTATTTAATAAGCTACTAGCAGACCTTAATTAATTATTAATAGAAGCTAGGGGCTACTCCTAGTCTAATAAAGTAAAGAAGAACTATTTAGATAGTATCCTAAGCTTTAAAGTAGAGGGAGTACTAGTAGATATCTAGAAGGAAGAGACCTTTATAGATTATTATTATTAAGTATAATAAGTAGCTAACTAAGTAGAAGCCTTATATATAAAAAGATTAGGCTATTCTAATTAGTATAGAAGAGATATATAGACTACTAGCTATAGCTATACTATATATACCCCTATATCCCTAGTAAACCCTTCCCTAGTTATAACTAGTTCTAATAATACTATAAATTAGGAGCTCTCTTTTTTAACCCTAGCTTATTATTAGTACTATACTAAATAGGTTAATAAAATAGAGCTATCCTATTTCTATAGTAAGGGAAGATACTTATATTATAAAGTATTAAACTATATAATTAAAAGATGCTAGTACCTAGGAGCTATTCCTTTATAAAATAAGAAGCTAAAATTATAATATACTTCTTAAGTTATTAGACCCCTACTTAAAGATAATAAAGAATGTCACAGGCTAGAAGCCTTGGAAACCTATGACCTAGGTTTGGACGGTAAGAAATCACTAAGGAAGGAATCTAGCTAGGGCTGCAGTAGCCAAACATAAAGGGGTGCATAGTTAGTATGTGGGTCATGTGATTGGTAGCTGGTGTCTAGTTCAGATATGACTTCATAGGTGTCACATGGCTGGCAGCTGGCCCTAATATTTCAGCCAGAGCCAAAGATTATCAATGCCTCAGGCAGATAGTGAGTGCTTAGTAAGCTTAAGTACTTAGTAGGCCCTGCCTGCTACACTACCCCCCCCTTTTTCCAAAATAGGTGTTTTGGCTAGGGCTAAAATTAGTAGGTCTTAGCTTCCTAGCTAGGGTTAAAATTATTACTCCCCCTATCAACTTAGCTAGAGCTAAAATTACTAGATCTTCCCTTCTAAATATTAAGTACTATAGTATCTATAAGGTTCACAGCTAGCTCCTATATAGGGTGCTCATAGCCTACCTATTTAACTAAGTATTCTATATAGCAGCCTCACCTAATTTACTTCTCCTGTTTATCTAAGATTTTCTTAACTATAAATTTAGCTTTACTATCTACTAGCTTAGGGGGCGGCTAGTAGTCATTATTTAACTAGCTTAGGAACAGATTATCTGTAGCAGGCTAAAGGAGGCTAACATAGAATATATTATATACACCTAGTAGTGTGTCTAGCTAGTAGGCATATGGTCTAATAGCTTCTAGTACTATGAACTTTATATACTATGTATTAAGCTTCTAGCTTAAGTAGTCTATTTAAATATTCTATAGGTCTAATCATACTTTTAAGTTAATAATATAGCATAGAGCTGCTAGGTAGGAGTAGTTTAAATATTCCTCTTAATATTACTAGGTAGTAGCTAGTTCTAACTAGGCTATATCTATAGCTTCTTTTATCTTTATAATAATTATCTTAGCCCTCTTCTTTAGTAAATATACTATATCTAGAGCAGCAGCCTCTTAATCTAATAGCTTAACCTCTAAAGACTTAATATTATATCTATAGTCTAAGAAAAAGGGGCTAACTCCTATACTTATAGCATCCTAACTATTAATAGCTAGTTAGGTTATTAGTAGTAATAACTTCTAGTTAGTCTAGGTGTAGTTATAGAAGTTCTATAGGTAAGCCTCTAATATAGTGTTTATCTATTTAATCTATCTATCTATCTATAGGTGAAAGGCTATTAAGAGTTATTATTTAATACCTAGCTACTTATAGAAGTACTCCTAGAATTAGTTAATAAATTATAGGCTGTAATCTAATATAATTATACTAGGGATGCTATAGTACCTAATAAACTAATTAATTAATAGCTATACTACTATTTTAGAGTCTATTTACTTATAGGGTACTAGGATCACATCTTTTCTAAGTTAATTACTAATTACTATAATATCCTTATAGCTGTTGGAGGTGGGCAGCTTTATAATAAAGTTAATAATAATCTTATACTATTTATAATCTAGAATTAGTAATAGCTTTAGCAGTCCCTAGCATTACTTATACTATATATAATTAGTACTATACTTATTATAGTTCTATATAAACTATTAAACATCTATAGAGAGTTCTGGCTAATAAAAGTTCTAGGTAACTATTATATATAATATATTCTTTCCTAGGTAGCTAGTTAATACCAAGTTATAGGTCTCCTATAAGATCCTTATTTATAGTAGTTTAGAGTTAGGAACCTATTTATAGCCCTAGTATAGTAAGTAGCTGTCTAGTAATATAGAATACTTAGTAATTAATACTTATATATATAGCTCCTTTAGGAATTAGGTAGCTCCTTCCTCTATAACTTATTATATCTCCTTTAAGCTAGTATTATTTAGTTCTACTTCCTTCTAATGCTTTTCTAGTGGCAGGGGCGTCCCCTTTACTAGTACTATAGGTAAGGTTATATAGTAATACTAGCTACTTAGTGACCTTATATCCTAGTTAGACACCACTTTATAGGTGTGGGATATATATATATATATTTAACTAGTAATAGTTTATAGTAGTATTAAGTAGTAGTCTTATACCTTAAGCCTATTATCTTCTATATCCTATGGCATGTCCTATTCCCTTTAGGATAGGGTATTAGGCTGAGTAGCTAGTTTCCCAGGCTAATAGTATATCTTATAATTAAATTAGCTTAACTAATATAACTAATATATCTGCTATTTATTAAGCCTTTAGACTATCTTAAAGTATTTAAGGTTATAGTAGTCTATAATAAGCTTAAATTTAGGTAAGCTAATTAGCTCTGATTCCTACTCCTTAAGTATATTAACTATGGCTAGTAGCTCCTTATTATAGATCTTATAGTTACACTCTGCTAGTATATTCCTCCTAGAGATATAGGCAACTAGCCTTAGCATGCTATTATTATTATACTATAACATAGTAGCCCCTATTACCTAGTTTAAGATATTAATTTTAACTACTATCCTTTAGTTAGGGTTAAATTATATAAGAATTAGGGCTATTATAAATATCTTCTTTAATAGCTTAAAGGCCTTTACCTACTTATCTCCCTATATAAAGAGGGCTCTCTTATATATTAATACTATTAATAGCTACACTATGTCTGAAAAGTTCTATATAAACTAGTAATAGAAGTTTATAAAACTAAGGAATAATTATATACTATATATAGAGGTAGGGGCCTGCTATTCTAATATAGCTTCTACCTTATCAGGATCTATTTACACACCCTTACTAACTTCTATTATAAACTTAAGGTACTTTATGCTTTTCACCTTAAACTTATATTTATTAATATCTAGCTATAATCCTGCATCCCTTAGGTGCTTAAGTACTTAGTAAATATATTATTAGTACTTAGCTAATAAGCTATTAGTAAAGATTAGCATATTATTAATATATATAGAGGTAAATTCATCTAGGAAGTCCTAAAGCATCTAGTTAATATATTATTAGAAGGTACTAGGTGTGTTTGCCATGCTGAAGGGGGTAACTAGCTATTTAAATAAGCTAAATCATATATGGAAGGCTGTTAACTATTCATCTCCTAGGGTAATATAGATCTTATGGAAAGCAGTAATAATATCTAGTTTAGTGAACTACTTAGCCTTTATAATACATTCTAGGGTCTTATTAATTAAGGGGAGTAGGTACTAATCCTTCTTTATAATAGTGTTTAGGGTATGATAGTTAATGCAGAATCATAACCTACCTCCTAGCTTATAGGTAAAGAGTACTAGTACTATAGCCACAGAGCTACTAGCATGAATAAACCCCTTTTCTAGTAGCTTAGTTAATGTTTTCTATAGCACTAGGAGCTCTCTATAAGATATGCTATATAATGGCCCCTACAGCAGCTCTATTAGCTTCCCTTTTTCATCCTTAATAAGTTCTATCTAATAATCAACTCTAGGGCAGTGTAGTAGTAGCTTATTAGCCTACTTTCTATTAAATACTTCTAGGAACTTATAGTAATATACTAGTAGCTTTATAGCTAGGTTAGTATGCTTCTTAACTTATAGTGCCTTCTTAATATCCTTAATACTAGCTATAAAGATCTATACAGTCTTATCCTTTCTTTATTATTAGTAATAGACTATAAACCCTTAGGCACTAATCTACTTTACTACTAGCTTTAGCTTATTCTTAATACTCTTAATAGTAGAGCTATCTATAAATCTTAGCTAGGGTCCCTCTACTTTAATAGTGGCCTTCTAGTCTGCTATCCATAGGGTCCCTAGTATTAGGTTAGTCCTATTACCTAGCTTCAGCATCATATATGCATAGACTATATATTAGTAGTTACTACTAATATCTAGTAAGAAGTAAGTAATAGTTAAAATAATACTCCTAGTTATACTAGCATAGTTATTAAGGTAGATTAGCTTAATCTTTATTTACTCTAGTTATAGCTTCTATATAAAGTATTTAGCCATGACTGTGTAAGATATATATCTAGTATCTAGTAGAATTCTATAGTTATATTCCTTATTAATTATTCCTAATATAATAAATTTAGGGGTGTTAAATCTAACAGTCTACTAAAATTATCTATAACTAGTAAGTATATCTTTCCTAGGGCATAGGTAATACCAGCTCTTTAGCTATATTAACTATTTAACTAGCCCCTATAAGAGTCTTTTTACAGGGGTAACTTATTTTCTAACTTATTTTCTTTATTATCTTTAAGCAGGGGTCTGATGGTTTAAGAAGTATATAGTAGTTTTAGCTCCTTATTCTAAGGGGGAATAGCTCCTAGGTACTAGCATCCTTTAATTATATAGTCTAATACTCTATAGTATAAGCATCTTCTCTTACTATAGTAATAGGATAGCTCTATTTTATTAACCTATTTAGCATAGCACTGATGGTGGGCTAGGGTTATGGAAGAGGGCTCCTAATCTATAGTATTATTAGAACTAGTTATAACTAGGGAAGGGCTTGCCAGAGGTGCAGGGGTATATATAGTATAGCTGCAGCTAGTAGTCTATATATCTCTTCTATGCTAATTAGAATAGCCTAACCTTCTTATATATAGGGCTTCTACTTAGTTAGCTACTTATTATACTTAGTAATAGTAGTCTATAAAGATCCCTTCCTTCTGGACACTTACTAGCACTCCCTCTACTTTAAAGCTTAGGGTACTATCTAAATAGTTCTTCTTTACTTTATTAGACCAGGAGTGGCCCCTAGCTTCTATTAGTAGTTAGTTAAGGTCTGCTAGCAGCTTATTAAATAGATAATTACCTTAATACAGGGTTTATAGTTCCTATAGGGCTTTCTTACTCTGGCCCTAATTAAGGAACATAAGGTTAAGCTAGTTATATAGCCTATTTAGGGTTGCCTGTGTTATGTTTGGGTTATTCTTATACTAATCTATCTAAGGGGCTATGGCTGCTGTAGTATTACCCTTAAGTCTGCTAAATATATACTATAAGCACCTATGATAGGAGCTAATCACAGCTTAATTAAGTAGTAATTTTACCTATAGCTTAGAGTAAAAGGTCTGGTATGCAGCCTTATTAGTGCTATTATATATCTCTATATTAGGTAGAATAGGCTTTAGCCTCTTCACTAGGTCTTCTGTAGGGGTAGGTAAGGAAGGAGTTACCTAAGGAGTATATACTACTATAGTAGTAGTAGCTATTTATTACTCCTCTAGCTAAGCTATTTAATTAGTAATATTTTATAACTATTAGACTATTTAGGCCATAAGGTTTACCTACATATCACTCTATAGTGCTGGTTACTCTTTACTAGTCCCTTCTAGGGAGGTAGACATCTGTAATAATACATTATTATAGCTTATTCTACCTGTTCTAGTTATCTTGCCTAATCTATCTGGTTTATCTAGTTTATCTGGTTCATCTAGTCCATCTAGTTCATCTGGTTCATCTGGTTCGTCTGGTTTGTTGATAAGAGTGATTTCTATTATCACAGGCTAGAAGCCTTGGAAACCTATGACCTAGGTTTAGATAGTAAGAAATCACTAAGGAAGGAATCTAGCTAGGGCTGTAGTGGCCAAACATAAAGGGGTGCATAGTTAGTGTGTAGGTCACATGATCAGTAGCTGGTGTCCAGTTCAGATATGACTTTGTGGGTGTCACGTGGCTGGCAGCCGGCCCCAACATTTCAGCCAGAGCCAAAGATCATCGATGCCTCAGGCAGACAGCGAGTGCTTAGTAAGCTCGAGCACTCAGCGGGCCCTGCCCGCTACAAAGAAAATAAGTTAGAAAATAAGTTACCTCTATAAAAAGACTCTTATAGGGGCTAGTTAAATAATTAATATAGCTAAAGAGCTAGTATTATTTATATCCTAGGGAAGATATACTTACTAGCTATAGGTAATTTTAGTAGACTATTAGATTTAATACCCCTAAATTTATTATATTAGGAATAGTTAATAAGGAATATAACTATAGAATTCTACTAGATACTAGATATATATCTTATATAGTTATAGCTAAATACTTTATATAGAAGGTATAACTAGAGTAAATAAAGATTAAGCTAATCTATCTTAATAACTATACTAGTATAACTAGGAGTATTATTTTAATTATTATCTACTTCTTACTAGATATTAATAGTAACTACTAATATATAGTCTATATATATATAATGCTAAAGCTAGGTAATAAGACTAATCTAATATTAGGGACCCTATAGATAGTAGATTAGAAAGCTATTATTAAAGTAGAAGAACCCTAGCTAAGATTTATAGATAGCTCTACTATTAAGAGTATTAAGAATAAGCTAAAGCTAGTAGTAAAGTAGATTAGTATCTAAGAGTTTATAGTCTACTACTAATAATAAAGAAAGGATAAGACTATATAGATCTTTACTACTAGTATTAAGGATATTAAGAAGGTACTATAAATTAAGAAGTATACTAACCTAGCTATAAAGCTACTAGTATATTACTATAAGTTCCTAGAAGTATTTAATAAGAAGTAGGCTAATAAGCTACTACTATACTATCCTAGAGTTAATTATTAGATAGAGCTTATTAAGAATAAAAAAGAGAAGCTAATAGAGTTACTATAGGGGCTATTATATAGTATATCTTATAGAGAGCTTCTAATACTATAGAAGATATTAACTAAGCTATTAAAAAAAGGATTTATTTATACTAGTAACTCTATAGCTATAGTACTAGTACTCTTTACCTATAAGCTAGGAGGTAGGTTATAATTTTATATTAATTATTATACCCTAAATATTATTATAAAGAAGGATTAGTACCTACTCCCCTTAATTAATAAGACCCTAGAATATATTATAAAGACTAAGTAGTTTACTAAACTAGATATTATTACTACTTTCTATAAGATTTATATTACTCTAGAAGATAAATAGTTAATAGCCTTTTATATATAATTTAACTTATTTAAATAGCTAGTTACCCTCTTTAGTATAGTAAATATACCTAGCACCTTCTAATAGTATATTAACTAGATACTTTAGGACTTCTTAAATAAATTTACCTTTATATATATTAATAATATACTAATCTTTACTAATAGCTTATTAGCTAAGTACTAATAATATATTTACTAAGTACTTAAATACCTAAGAGATATAAGATTATAATTAGATATTAATAAGTATAAGTTTAAGATAAAAAGTATAAAGTATCTTAGATTTATAATAAAAGCTAGTAAGGGTATATAAATAGATCTTAATAAAATAAAAGCTATATTAGAATAGCAGGCCCCTATCTCTATATATAATATATAATTATTTCTTAGTTTTATAAACTTCTATTACTAGTTTATATAAAACTTTTTAGATATAATATAATTATTAATAATACTAATATATAAGAGAGCCTTCTTTATATAGGGAGATAAGTAGGTAAAGATCTTTAAGCTATTAAAGAAGATATTTATAATAGCTCTAATTCTTATATAGTTTAACCTTAATTAAAAGATAATAGTTAAAACTAATATCTTAAACTAGGTAATAGGGGCTACTATATTATAGTATAATAATAATAATATACTAAGGCTAGTTACCTATATCTCTAGGAGGAATATACTAGTAGAGTATAACTATAAGATCTATAATAAGAAGCTACTAGCTATAGTTAATATACTTAAGAAGTAGGAATTAGAGCTAATTAGCTTACCTAAATTTAAGCTTATTATAGATTATTATAACCTTAAATACTTTAAGATAGTCTAAAGGCTTAATAAATAGTAGATATATTAGTTATACTAGTTAAGCTAATTTAATTATAAAATATATTATTAGCCTAGGAAACTAGCTACTTAGTCTAATACCCTATCCTAAAGGGAATAGGACATGCTATAGGATATAAAAGATAATAAGCTTAGGGTATAAGACTACTACTTAATACCACTACAGACTATTACTAGTTAAATATATATATATATATCCTATACCTATAAAGTAGTATCTGACTAGGATATAAGGTTACTAAATAACTAGTATTATTATATAACCTTACTTATAGTACTAGTAAAGGGGACACCCCTACTACTAGAAAAGTATTAGAAGGAAGTAGAACTAAATAATACTAGCTTAAGGAAGATATAATAAGCTATAGAGGAAGAAGCTATCTAATTCCTAAAGGAGTTATATATATAAGTATTAATTACTAAGTATTCTATATTACTAGATAGCTACTTACTATACTAGGGCTATAAATAGGTCCCTAACTCTAAACTACTATAAATAAGGATCTTATAGGAGACCTATAACTTAGTATTAACTAGCTACCTAAAGAAGAATATATTATATATAATAGTTACCTAGAACTTTTATTAGCTAGAACTCTCTATAGATATCTAATAGTTTATATAGAACTATAATAAGTATAGTACTAATTATATATAGTATAAGTAATACCAGGGACTACTAAAGCTATTACTAATTCTAGATTATAAATAATATAAGATTATTATTAACTTTATTATAAAGCTACCTACCTCTAACAGCTATAAGGATATTATAGTAATTAGTAATTAACTTAGAAAAGGTGTGATCCTAGTGCCCTATAAGTAAATAGACTCTAAAATAATAGTATAGCTATTAATTAATTAGTTTATTAGATACTATAGCATCTCTAGTATAATTATATTAGATTATAACCTATAGTTTATTAGCTAATTCTAGGAGTACTTCTATAAGTAGCTAGGTATTAAATAATAACTCTTAATAGCCTTTTACCTATAGATAGATAGATAGATTAAATAGATAAATACTATATTAGAGGCTTATCTATAGAACTTCTATAATTATACCTAAACTAACTAGAAGTTATTACTACTAATAACCTAACTAGTTATTAATAGTTAGAATATTATAAGTATAAGAGTTAACCCCTTCTTCTTAGACTATAAATATAATATTAAGTCTTTAAAGATTAAGCTATTAGATTAAGAGGCTGCTACTCTAGATATAATATATTTACTAAGAGAGAGGGCTAAGGTAATTATTATAAAGATAAAAGAAGTTATAGATATAGCCTAGTTAGAGCTAGCTACTACCTAATAATATTAAGAGGAATATTTAAACTACTCCTATCTAGCAGCTCTATACTATGCTATTAACTTAAAAGTATAGTTAGATCTATAGAATATTTAAATAGACTACCTAAGCTAGAAGCTTAATATATAGTATATAAAGTTTATAGTACTAGAAGCTATTAGATTATATACCTACTAGCTAGATATACTACTAGATATATATAATATATTCTATATTAGCCTTCTTTAGCCTGCTATAGATAATCTATTCCTAAGCTAGTTAAATAATAACTACTAACTACCCTCTAAGCTGGTAGATAGTGAAGCTAAATTTATAGTTAAGAAAATCTTAGATAAATAGGAGAAGTAAATTAGGTAAGGCCACTATATAGAATACTTAGTTAAATAGGTAGGCTATAAATGCCCTATATAGGAGCTAGCTATAAACCTTATAGATATTATAGTACTTAATATTTAGGAGGGAAGATCCAGTAATTTTAGCTCTAGCTAAGTTAACTAGGGAGTAATAATTTCAACCCTAGTTAGGAAGCTAAGATCCACTAATTTCAGCCCTGGCTAAAATGCCTATTTTAGAAAGAGGGGGGGGGTAGTATAGTAGGCAGGGCCTACTAAGTACTTAAGCTTACTAAGCACTCACTATCTGCCTGAGGCATTAATAATCTTTAGCTCTGGCTGATATATTAGGGCTAGCTGTCAGCCATATAATACCTATAAAGTCATATCTAAACTAGACACCAGCTACTAATTACATGACCTACATACTAACTATGCACCCCTTTATGTTTAGCCACTGCAGCCCTAGCTAGATTCCTTCCTTAGTGATTTCTTACTGTCCAAGCCTAGGTCATAGGTTTCCAAGGCTTCTAGCCCGTGACATAGCCCTTATATTTATTATACTTAGTTAATTCTCTTTTAATAGCTATAACTTTATTAATATAACCTATATAAGAGATATCTTCTATAATCTAGTAGGTTAGGATCTTACTTTAAATATTAGGGTATAGCTTTATTTAGAGCTATACTTTTTACTACTTATTAGTATAGCTAATATTAAGCTAAGATTCTTATTACTCTAAATATATTATAAAGTTAGCTACTATCTATACTTCTAGCTACTTAGTATCTATATACTTCTATAGTATATAGTATACTAGGGTCTTTAGGTTATTTACTTACTTTAGTAAGAATTAGATAAGTTACTCCTATATCTACTTTATAAATAATAATTCTTAGTATCTTATCTATTAGCTAAGTATCTTATTAATAAATAATAGAACTACTACTTATACTTTTTAGTATTCTTTAGTATAGTATTAGTAGTGCTATTTAAAGTATACTATTATATTATTAATAAACTTAGTATAATTATATATATTCTTAAATTAGAAACCTATAGTAAATAGGACCTTTAGGACTATTTTAGTATCTATATTTAAGGAGTTATTATTACAGGCTAATAGCTTAGGATTATTATTATTTATAGGTATTCTAGGTAGTATAGATTTTAGTCTAAGGGGTATCTATATATTACTACTTATAGATACTAGTTTATTAGTTATATTCTATATAGTTTTATCTAGGGTAGTATATATAGGTAGTATAATTAATTAGTTCTATATATCTAGGGTTTATTATATATATTTAATAGTTTTACTAAGCTCTTAGAGTATTTTATTATTATACTTAATCTACTCTAGTTGTAAGGTGATTGGGGTTAATCAGCCTAGGGGTTCCTAGCCAGCAAGGTGTTGGTGACTAGGCTGTGGGCTATGGATAAGAATACAGAGTTTTAAAGGGGTATAGGCTTACTAGTAAGAATATATATATAGTAATAATTAGAATAAACTACTTAGTCTACACTAAGCTATTTAAGGACCCCTATTTCTATTAAGTATATTTAGGATTAGGGGTACTATTATCTAAGTAAGAGAGGGCTTAGTACTAGGGGCTTACTAGATCTATATTACTCTAAGTATATAATAACTACCCCCCCCTTTAGAGAGGTTTATCCTAAACTATACTAGCCCTAAAGTAGATATTAAAGAGTAATACTAATAGCTCCCACTATTATTTATAGCTAATAAAAGGCTTTAAGTTAATATTTAAGAGGTATTTAAAAGATATTAGAAGATGCTAAACTAATTCTTAATAAAATTATTATCTTTTTAAAGGGCTTTATTCTAATATAATACTAGTAATTAATTAGATTTTACTAGCTATTATAATATTATAGAGTTATTTTATTAATATACTATTAACTTACTATTATATTTAGCTATTATAATAGATTAGGAGTAAGTAGTTAATAAGTATAGTAATAAGACCTTACTAAGTAATTAGGATTAATAGGTATTAAGGGCTTAATAATATTAGTTTCTTAGTAGTATAAATACTAGTTAGTTCCCCCTCTTCTTACTAATATTTAGTTCTATAGTATTATCTAATTTCTTTTTTACTTTATAATATCTTCTAAGGTAAGTATTTACTAGTAACTTATTATATTTATACTACTTAATATATTTATTAAGTACTCCTAAACTCCTGCTTATTCTTATAGGGAGAAGTATTAGTAGGTTAATACCTCTTCCTTACCTAGTTTAAATAGTACTAGTATAAGTACTTCTTCTTACTAAGTTTAGTTACTTATATTAGGTCTTTTAAGCTAATAGAAAGGTAGTCTAAGAATAAAATTACTATATCTCCTATTACTTAATACTACTATATTAACCTATCTATATCTACTACTACTATAGCTAACTACTCCTAGTCTAAGCCTAATTCTTACTTTATCTTTTTATTATATTCTATATCTACCTTCTATTCTATTTCCCCTATTACTACCCCCTCCCTATACTAGTATACTAATATTACTATACCCCTCCCTATCCTAGGCTATTAGTACTATATTAAGTAGGAGTAGTAATAGGGGGTGGCCTATCCCTATATTTAGGTAAATATAAATTATAAGTATTATTATTATTAGTATTTAAAGAAGAAGTATAAGCTAGTCCCTATATAGCTTATCTATTATATTACTATATTTTAGGAGACCCTGATTAATAAGTATAATACTAGTAATATTATAGTACTATATAATAAGATAGAGGTAATAATAGGCTTTATACTTAAGAATAATATAGGTAAGGTTATCTATATATTATAGTTAATTAATTATAACTTATTTAAGCTTTATATTATAGTAAATATACTTACTAGTTACCTAGTTCCCACCCCTAAGGATAAGATAGTAGTATTTTAGAATTTTACTAGGGATGCTAAGGATTCTAGTAATAATAATTAATAGTTTTCTCTATATCTAGTTATCTTTATAATATAATACTATTACTAATATAGTAATATTCCTATATTATATAAGTTCTAAGTAGGTTATAGCTATAGACCTATTCTTATTAAACCTCTAAACCCTATAGGAAAATAGAGGAAGGTTTATACTATTAAGGTAATAAATAGGAGCTAGTAAATAGTAAAAATCTTATAGAAAAAAGGCTATCTCCTTCCCCTTCTTTAATAAGGCTACTCTATAGCCTATCTAGCCTACTCCTTATATATACTTAATATATCTATAGTATTATCTAGGTTCTCTACTAGTTCCTATAAGTTCTTATAGTTAGGAAAGTCCTTCTATTTAATTAGGTATTAAGTCTTTCCCTATCTAATCTACTTAGCTAGTATATCCTTAACTTCCTATTCCTCTTCCCTATTAATATTAAGGGGCTAGGGTTCTAATAGTATCTTATTAGTAGTTTAGGGGTTCTATTTCTTAAGAAAGGATATATAAAAGGTAGGATAGATTTAATTATATAACTTTAGTAAGTATAGGATATATATCTACTTCCTAATAATAGTAGTAATCTTAAATAGTCTATTATATTTATTATTAAGCTTCTTATATAGATGCTATATTCTTAAGTTTTTTAGTAAAAGTAGTACCTTATTACTAATAGAAAATAAGATATCCTAGTATTTCTAGTTATAGTATTTAGCCTATATTTCCTAGGCAGTAGCTAGGTAAACCTCTAGCTAGTCTTATAGATCCTAAAGTATCTTAAGGCATTCTTCTATAGCTATAATAGAGGATTTATTAGTAATATTAGTAAGCTAGGGTAATACTAGGTTATAGCTATAGGTAGCCTTAAAGGGTGCTATTTTTATTAAGGTATGTAGTATATAGTTATATATAAACTCTATTATTAGTAACTATATAGCCTAATTATCTTACTAGTAATTAATAAATAACTATAAATATATCTCTAATATCTAATTCTAGTACTCTATCTAGCTATCTATTTATAGATAGAAAGCTATACTTATTTATTTCTTAATCCTTAATACTCTATAGAAATTAGTCTAGTATTAGCTAGTAAATAGTATATCTCTATTAGTTACTAGGCTCCCTAGAGTATTATATTATAGAATAATCTTCTCTAAGAATATATTAGTAAGTTCTTTTATAGTAATTATCTTCTAAACTAGGATGTATTTAGCTATCTTTATATATTAATTAATAATTACTAGGATTATATTAAATACCTCCTATCCTTATACTAATAGTAGTAATAAGGTAATAAAATCTATAGATAGATTACTCTATAGTCCTTTTAGTATAGATAGTATAGCAAGCTTTCTTATAATAAGATACTAGAGAGTCTTAGTCTTCTAATATACTATATATATATAGATATATTTATTAATATTATATTATATCCCTTCCTAGTAGAATTTATACTAGAGTAAGGCCATAGTCTTATTAACTCTTAGGTACCTAATATATAGGTTATTATAGTATATCTTTAAAAGCTTTTACTTTACTATAGTACTAGTAGATATATAGATAGTATTCTTAAATTATAAGAGACCCTTACTATTAATTTACTAGTTCCTTAACTAAGTATTACTTAGGGTTTCCTTTAGCTACTTAGAAACTAGTTATATATAGGTATCCCTATACTATAGTTCCTAGATAATATCCTTTAAGTAAGCTATTAGTAAGTCCTAAGTAACCTTAGGGCTAGTAGCCTCTATTACTAGTAGTCTTAAGACTAGGAATTCTAGACTTCCTAATCCTACTAGTATATTATAAGTACTAGGGGTGCTTATGCTAGTCTAGTTTAATTATAAGCCTAGTATTAGCTTCCTCTAAAGTATAGGTAAGAGGCTAGCTCTAGTTTCTTTATCCCTAGTTAGCCTATAGTCCTAGCATCTTAATAGTATATCTATAGGGTTAAGCCTTCCTAGTTTATATTTAATTATAAAATTATAGGCTATAAGTAGTTCTGCCTACTAGGCCTGCCTTATATTTAGTATCTTTATTATAAAGAAATAGGTTAAGTTTATATAGTCTATCTAGACCCTATATAAGGATCTGGGATCCGCGATATGGGTTTATGAACTAGTGTGAAGGAATAATAGCTATAAGAATATATATATACCTTAATAATATAGATTATTACTAACCTCTAAGGGGTTAGCTCCTGTAAAGGGTAAATATATTCTATAGGTTATATACTCTGTTATATAACTACTTTATAAAGTAAGCCCTTAGGCTCATCTTTATAAAGTCTATATATAAAGAATAAAGGATGTTCTAAATCCTTATAACTACCCCCCCCTCTTATAGGCCTTAGTCCCTAAGGCCTATCTTTATAATAATAAGTACTAGTAAAAACCCTAGAATCTATAAAAACCCTCTTTTATAGTAGGAAAACTAGAGATAAGGAAAAGATCTA